>JAQQSB010002149.1:0-14606 GCA_029721515.1 Synanceia verrucosa
ATACCTATCCTCTTCAAGGACTCTGCATTCCTCTGTCCGATGGGCAAAGATGGGAAGCTTGGCTGTTTCTCTCATAGCTAGTTGTGCTATACATCCAGCTGGTCTGTCTCCCATATTAACACGGGTGATGGCATACTCTCTTATCTCCTCCTCAGGCTTATCCCTCCAAAGGAATCGGTGCAGGTGCATTTCACATTCCTCTAACCACACTGAATTGTACATCTTCTTGATGTCTCCAAGGGCAGCGTGTACCCCTCTTCTGAACCTCAGTAACACAGCTCTGATTGGATTGAACACATCAGGTTCCTTCAGCAGAAGATCATTCATACTTATCCCTTTGAATTTTTGACTGCTGTTCCATACCAATCGTGCTGGAGTTGTGACAGAATGTGGGTTTGGTGCCACCAGGTGGATCACGTACTACACTGGTCCTTTCCATTTCCTCCTAATTCCATCAGAAAGCTCAATGGCAGCAGCCCGCTCAACCATTTCATGGATCTGTGTTGTGTTTATGGTTTTCTACTCTGGTTGTCTCTGCAGCTGTCTTTCTGTCCTTAAGAATGTGGCCTCTACTGTGCTTTTGTTGTTAGGAAGTGAGGTGGGGTCCTCTATCCATGGGTACTTAGCATCCCAGTGGGGAGACTCTGTGTGCCCATCCATGCACACATAGGTGAGTCCTCCTCTTATGATCTCAAGTTCCTTTTCCTCTGCCAGAGTCATATCTTTTCCTCCTGGCTGGCAGTTGCCGCAGCGACATCCTCCACACTTTGGCTCACATTCGCTCCAATGCTCTCCCACCACCACCAGTCAAGAAAACTCACGGGTAGTTGTAGTTGTGAACTTTGGGGCGAGTCTGTCTTTATACTCTTCAAATGCAAGCTTAGCCTCTGGACCTCTGAAAACTTCTGTGTACTTAACAGCAGCCGTCCTCATGGAACGAGCAAAGTGGGTTTTTGACTCATAAGCTGCGACCTCAACATCCTCAAACAGGTCAGGGTGTGCTCCGCCCACTGTCCTTCCCAAAGGGCTTTCCCACAAGACGAGGTCACCAATAACTCTTACCCTTTGTGGTGCAAGCCTTCCCTCTCTGTGGCTGATGAGAAGTTCAACATCTTTTGGTCTCTTCAACTCCTCCAGCTTAACCTCAGGGAAGAATTTCCTCAGTCTCTCAGGATCAACAGCCCTGTGTGCTTTGGCAATCTTATCCAGCCCATAGCAGAAAAGTTTGTGAGCTATTACTCTGCCTTGAGGTGTCTTGATCCTCACTCGGAGGAGGTATCTTTTTGTTTTCACTTTCATGGCCATCCCGCCTACACCATGTAGGACTAAGGTCACTTTCTCGCACCGTAATTTCAGCCTTTCAGCAGCTTTGTGGGTTATGTAGTTTGTATCAGAAGCAAGATCAATTAGAGTCCCAATCTTCTGACCTGCATTTGCGGTGACCTCCATCAGCATCATGATGACAGGGAGTTTGCGTAGTCTATTCCTCGCCAGAAGCTCAGTCCAGGTCTCACTGGTGTTAATCCTGCCTGCAGTGCTGTTGGTGAAGACTTTTCTGCACCTCTCTGCCATCTCTGGGGAAAACTCAGACAAAAAGTCCTGTTGGTCGTCCGTGAATTGGTCTTTAGTACCTTCTCCACGCTGCTCCTCAGTGCTTCTGCTGCTGTTTCCTTTTGGGCAGAGGAAGTAGTGGTGACTAGATGTTCCCTCCCCTTTACAGTTTTTGTTCCTGCATGAGAAGGTGTCTCTGCAGTATCCATCACTCGAATGGCATCCAAGGCATTTTGTGCAAGCTCCCACTCTTATCAGGGCAGCCTTCTTCTCATGGAGATTCAGTCTCTTGAACTTCTTACAGAGGAATATTTTGTCATAGTGTCTTTCATCACCACACACAGCACATATGTTCCCAAGTGCTTTCTTTGCTGTCCTTGTGGTGGCATATTTTTTCTCAGGTTTCTTGGATGAATGGTAGTCTGGTTTTTCAGTCTTTTCCACTCCTTTAAGCTGCTCTAGCGTCTCAAGAATCTCCTCTTGGTTCTTCAGGAATCTCAGTAATGCATCAAAGTGGTTGCTGGGAGTGACATTGTTACTTGGGTCTACCATGAAAATCAGCCAGTCTCTCTTAGTGAAATCTGGTAACTTACTTTCTATTGCTTTGGTCACCATGGGATTGTTCAGTGCACCAGAATTCCCCAGTTCTGTGAGATCTGACAAGGCTTTCTCTACTAACTGTATTAAGTCGATGACTCTCCTGGGCTGGTTTCCCTTCACAGCAGGCATGTTCTCCAGTTCTTGTAGAATCTCTAAGGTGATGGTTGTCTTATTCCCATACCTGTTTTCCATGATTCTGAATATCTCTTCAGCAGTACTATATGTTGACAGTCTGAGATCCCTTAATATCTTCCCATCAACACTGTTGAAGAGTTGGATTTTCTTGACCTCAGCTGATCCAGATGGTTCGCCTTGACTTTGTGGGCTCTCCCAGTCTTTCCTCCACCTGTGGTATTCTCTTTTATTTCCACCGAAGATGGGAAGGGCTGTTGGTTTAATCCTCACAGCAGCAGGTGCAGGTGCTACTGGCATTACAGGTTCTCTGCCACTCTCAACAGCTGTCTCTGCAGTCCTCCTCGCAGCGATGACCTCAGCTTTCCTCATTTCCAGCCTGCTGAATACAACCCTTAAATCTTTAATTTGGTCATTCAGGCACTGTCTCTCTTCCATGAGGATCCACCGCTCCCAGGCAGACATAGTTCTGGTGTCCTCGTGCACCCTCTTCCCCAGGAGGGTTAGGTGCATCTCATAGCTCTCCAAGTGGGTACTTTCAACAGGTAGGTTTTCAGCTACATCACAGCTCTTCTCAGTTTCATGGATCGCTGGACCACAGGTTCACTTGGACAATGTCTTTCAATTCTTTCCATCTTTCTTCAGCTTCAGTTGCAGTTCTCTCAATGTCACCCTCTAGTGTCTCTCCAAAACTGCATCTTCTTCCTTTGTTTGCTCTGATGCCTCAGCCTGGAGTCCCATCCTATAGTCCTCGTTGGCATCAAGAAGTCTCCTGTAGCAATCAGAGAGTCTGTTGAATTCCTCCCTCAGTTCTGCCTCGACCATGCTGTCTGCCTCTTTTCTGAGGAAGGTGGCCTGCTTTGTGAAGCTACTCTTTACAGTGGTTCTTTCCCTCCTGAGTTGTTTCACAGTCTTCTCCAACATTTCCTCTGCCATCTTTCTCAGGAATATAGGACTCCTCTGGCTTTTACCTTTGCGTCTACAGCCCTCTTGGACGTGCAAAGCCTTTTATCTTCTCATCCACGCTGCACACTCGGTTATCAACTGTAGAGTCCTCTGGGGATAATGCTTCAATGCCTGCCTGAACTCAAACGGCATAGATGACCACAGAGGACGCGGTACAACTCCATCCATTCATTCACTGTGTCTTTATTTATCCTCTCAATACCACACAGGATGGGATAGATTGATAACCTTAAAATGAAAACAGAGCATTAAATTAGATAAGCAAATTTATCAACATAGTATATTTGATAGCTTATTTCATCATGGTAAAATTAAATATCGTATTATTAGTTAAACCAAAAAAAATCATGTTAAATTTATGAGTGAGGTTGGATTTATAAGGCATTTTATTTAGGCAATTAATGCACCAAGTTTATTCAGTTCTTTAATTTGCCTCGCAACCAAATAAAATATATCTATATATACACACATGAAATTAGGAAGCCAATGTGAATAAACTAATCAGTGTGACTTCAAAAGGAATCAACCAATATTCTTATATACTATCTGTTTATATCTGTATGAGTCTAATTGTCCATCTATTTATCTATTTATTTATTTGTCTATCAGCATTTAATTGGCAATGAGCACAATAAATTAATGAATGAGTGAATAACTAACTGACTAGTGCCCACAGAGCAGGGCAAACAGAAGAGGAAAGACACTTTTGCACTCATCCCACTGATTGAGAACATCATTTAAACTCATAAAATGTAGACATACCGACAGCGTCTCTATGCTCATCTAAACACTGATGCAAGCTGTCTCTCCCCTGCAGCAGCATGCCACACTGAACAGACAAAGAAGCCACACACCTGTCTGCTGGCACACTTCATCAGAATGGCTCCTCCCTCACTCTCCTGCCTACCTGCAGATACCCAACGCACTATTATTATTATTATTAGTATTATATTGATATTTATATGATTATTAATTAAACCCAGTCCCTTTAAATAAATTGGACATAAGGGGAAAAGAGAAAAAAAATATGCTGAATGCCTGCCGATCGTTCTCCTGACTCAACACATATTATATACTTATGAAAAAAATCTGTACTGTTATATAATTGTGACTTCACAGCTTTATAGATATTTTTTCTCAACACCTACTTTTGGGATACAGATGGTGTCATCTAAGGTCTCATCTGTTTTGATGGAAGCTTAACTTAAACTGGTGGTTTTAGCATTATGGTGTGGCATTTGTCTTGTTTTTGTTTTGTTCTCTTTTAAAGATCACCAAGCGGGCAGAGGTTGAAGCTACCGCTCTCGAAAACATAAAGAAGGAGCACAACCTTGATGAGGAAACCCTACAGCAGTGGGTGTGTGATGTGAGGCAATGGACGGTAACAGGTGAAAAATGAACTGTACTTTGATGTCTTTTCATGTGTCCATGTTATTCCTTCACATCCACAATAGCACATTACTTTATGTTGAAAATGAGACAGTTGATGACATTTCTCTCTTTTGTTATTGTTTACCTATTCAGAGAGAGTATCCACTCCAGGGTGTACTGAAGACATGAGGGCAGACGTTGAGAACATCACTGTGTAACCCTTTTGCACAAGAAACAAGACCTGTACCGTCAGCATGGTTTGTGTTCAAACTAAGTTAATTTCCATTACACCACAAAAGATTATCAACCACAACACAGTTCTCTTTTCCTCCCACAATGCAGATAGCAACCAGGTGAGACAAAGAAAGAGAAAACAAATGACAGAGCTGAAGAAGAAGCTTCATGAGAAGGTTGTTCAGTACAACTCAGTGGCTGAAGATCAGATTGAAGAGGAGTTGGTGTGTAGTCTGACAGAGGATTACATCCCACCATGGGAGAGGCATGAAAATGGTATGCTAATAAGTTAGCTTGTCTTGTTGATCTTTGAGACTATTCCCACTCTATGACCGTGGTGCGACTGTATGTTAGTGTTGTAAATTTTGAACAGTTTTCAATTTTCAGATGGAACAATGGTTCCGACCTCACTTATTTAAATTATTATTATTGTATTTTTGCACAATTGAATTACAATTTTAATACTCTTGTACTATGGCCATAAATATATTAGTGTCAGAAATAAGCATTATTCTTCCATAACATGTAAATATACTTTTCTCCCTTCTCCATTCCTCTCCTCAATCTGAAGGTAACAACTTCATGTTGAAGAGGACTGTTTTTGACCAGGTGATGCTGGTGAAACGCTTGGAGGAGGAGCAGAGCATCCTGTTAAAGGAGATGTCTCAGCACGTCCTTTACCTCCTGAAGGAAGTCAAAGAAGTGGAGACACTCAGAGGACAGACTTTGGAGAGCCTCAAAACCAACAGTATGTATGAGCTCTTCAAAGGAGAATCTTTTCCTCCACTCTGCAAACAGGTTTAGTCCTACATGTGTAGAACACCTTCATATTTTTTCATTTTTAGAAATCTTGCCATGCATTATGCTGAACTCAGCAAATGTTTGGTGTCTGTATTTGATATATGATGGAAACAATAAGTTATCAATATTATATAATATGATATTAAAATCAATAAATGATGCTCTGTATCAGTTGTTTTGTTTGTTTTCATTTACAGATTTTGGTGACCTGACAGAGGAGGCTACACAAGGGCTCATCAGTGTCCTCAGTGGAAGACGTCTCTCAGTGAAAAGTCAGCACAGACAGGCTGTAGATGTGTACTGTAGCTTAGCCTCCATGGACTGTGATTCACTTCACACACAGACAGAGGACAGTGAGGAGTGGGACGACAACGGCTTCACTATCCCAGAGTCAGAGTCAGAGGAGGAAGAGGAGTAAGGGCCACTGCCTGACATTACTGAGGCACTGCTCCACTTGTATGGTGTTATTTACCAGCCCTGGATGTGGATGTGATTTGATTGTTTTATAGGTGAGGTTAGGTGACTTTATTTGTACCTGTAGGTAGATTTGTTTTGCAGTGTAAGCAGAAGATGACATCTGCATTAACAACAAACTAGACAACAGAGCATCAACAAAGAAAAACAGACAAACCACAACAAGACAGAGTACTCGTATGCTGCCTGAGACCAGAACAAGAACATTTCTTTTGGTCTCAACAACAGAAAATACCTGAAGATGAGTGGCAGAGGAAAAACTGGAGATTTTTTCTTTTCGTCTCGGTGAGAGAAAGCATTAAAAGATGAGTGGAAGGGGCAAAACTGGAGCTTGATCGCTTCATTATATGTCCGTGTTTTCGGTCTCTTGGTGGGGACTGTTTCCTTTATTTTTTAGATCTCACGTAAATAAACTGTAGGCTAATTACCTCTTTTTAATATTTCCAGCGCCCAGTTGGGCAGCTGGCCACAATGCCCCCCTGGTTAGTAAACCTGAACAATATGCATCTAAGTTTGGACAATACTGGGTGAGGTTGAGATACACTGGAGATGGTGATCTCCCCAACCGTGATTATGTCGGTGAGACACTCCTCTTTGAGTCCTGTTGGATTAATGCCTCGGATGTATATTCTTTCATCGCGTTGCCGAATAAGAGAGACTTTGAACTGTGTTTCCTCCAGGAAGCTCCTCTGCGAAGATTCCTGGAGGTACAAGCATCAAACAAGCTGGCCATGAAGTGGAAAGACTGGTCTGTTGAATCGTCAGTTCAATTGGACATCACCACTTTAACTGTAAAATTCTGGACCGGTAGGGTGTCGGATCATGATATTGATTTATGCCTGCGGAGGTATTGTGACATCTTACACTCCAGTAAACCAGTGGACAGGTTTGGCATCTGGTATGGAGTACGGAGGTATAAAGTTAAACTTCGAACAGATGCCAACGGAGAACGGATTACAATTCCCACCTCAATTTCCCTGGGTATAATGGCCATATTATATATCCGGGCCAGTTAGTCGCGTGCTTCACCTGTCATTCCACCAATCATCAGGTGAGGCAGTGCCCGACGGTAAAGTGTTGGAGATGTGGCGGTCTGGGCCACAGAGCTAAAGAATGCAACCAGCAGAGTCTGTGCAGCCCATGTGCTCAAAATGGCCACACATTCTTCAGCTGTCCAGCGTCTTACTCTCACAAGGCGAGATCCCAGCAACAGCCTGATCCTCCACCAGGCACTCGGGAGCAGCAGAGACAGTCTGGTCCTGTACCAGTGCCATGGGCGCAACAACAGCAGCCGGGTCCATCAGCCCCACGAAAGCAGCAACAGCAGCAGCATGGTCCATCAGCCCCAAGGGAGAAGCAGCAGCAGTCTCTGTTCCTTCACCAGCCCTGACGGAGCAACAGGAGCTTCTGGATCCTCTGGGGCCTGCCTCGCAGCAGCAGCGGATGGGCAGCCAGTCGATCTGCAGGAAACGTCAGCCCCCCTGCCAGCCCTCCGCTCCACCACTGGGGGAAACCCCCCAGCTACCACAACGACAGAGTGACGCACCATCCACAGCAGAGCAGCAGCGCTCAGTCCCCCTACCCGATGATTTCTCCTCTCCATCAGGTGAGGGGAGTCTAATTATACAAAGTGATGTTGATAGTGAGGTTGACAGTTGTGATGAAGCACAGGAGAAATATGAAAGTGCTAGTGAGAGCCCCAGTTCAGATTTCAGTTCAATAAGTCTGACTGCTGACCAAGGAACCTGTAGCATCCCTCTCTGTCCTCTGTCTAATGCCAACTCAGACTCTTTCTCCCCTACACCCGAGTTTTTAGCTCCAACAATTAACGAGTCACATGAAGCACCCTTTGAAATAGTAAGAAGGAAGAGACGATTAAAGCAATCTTTTCATAAGGAAAATAAAAGGCTGGATGACAGGCTCTCACCACAGTCACCACCCTGATTTACGATGAGCGTCCTTAAAATTGCCACCTGGAACGCTCGTGGTATTCAATCAAGTTCTTTCCGTCATCAAAAAATTAATTATTTTTTGAACACTGCCTTTGATATTTTGTGCACCCAAGAACTGAGACTAAACACTCATGATGATGTCGAGGACGTCTGTAAAATGTGGCATAAAGATAAAGCCTTTATATCAATAGGTGAAAATCTGGCTGACGGAGTGGACATATCTTTTAAAAGTAAAGACGTTGTTCTCATCAGGAGACGAGACATAATACCAGGGAGACTATTGATGATAGATTGTTCATATTGAGGTGAGAAATATGGAATCATAAATGTCTACACCGCTTCTGAGAGAGTCAACAAAATCTATTTATTTAAAAGACTCAGAGAATTATTGTTTGTGGGTTATAAAATCATTGTGTGTGGGGATTTTAATACAGTTACTGAAGAAAATGACAGATGTAGCTCAGTTCAGTTTAAGTTGAGTGTCGAAGGTAAATATTTAAAGGAAATATGTAATGAAGCTAACTTGATAGATGTGTGTCGAGCTGTGAATCCCCTAGGGAAAGAATTTACAAGGTTTGACTCTAAAACCAAGAATTTATGTGTCATCACATTTCAAAGTAAATCAGTGTGCAACTGTTCTAAATAACTTTTCTGATCACCTCATTGTTAAAACATGTCTGACATTTGGCTCCTCAGTCAATCGAGGTTTCTGGAAACTAAACACACAATGTTTAAAAGACACAGATTTATTGATTGAATTGAAACAAGAAAAACATAAAATAATAGAAATAAAAATAATGACCAAATCTGACATTAAATTATGGGAAATAATAAGGATGAAAAACTTTTTTTAAATTTAAATGTAGAGAACTAAACAAAGTAAAGAATATAAAGTATGACACATTAATGATACAATATATTAATGTGAAACATATGAAACAAAAATCTAAAACTGAAGAAGACACTATGTCAAGTATTAAAAGACAAATTGATACATTTAACCATGAGTTATTATATAGTATCTATAAACAAGCAGATGTAGATGACAGAGGGAATTTAATTCATGCTATTCAATCAGGAAAAAACATATGCAAAGTAAATTTATTAAAAGTATAAAAACAGAGAAGGGCTACTTGTTCATGATGAAAAACAAAAAGAGAGGCAATTAAAGACTTGTGCATAGATTCACATAAAACAATAGATATAGACTCAGGATGTGTTAAGCTCCTATTGGAATCAATCCCGTCTTTCAGCTCCTTAAACTTCAATGACTTGACTGCAGAAATCAGAAAAGAGGAGGTGATGGAAGCAATCCAGCATATGAACACTGGCAAAAGTCCTGGTCCAGATGGACTCCCCACAGAGTTCTACCAACTTTATATAGACCATGTGGTGAACCTCCTCACCTCTATGTTCAATGAAGGCCTCAAAGACGACTGCATGGGGAATTCCTTTTACCAAGGGGTTTTATCTTTATTATTTAAAAAGGAGACCAGACTGACCTGGACTATTACAGGCATATAACCATTATGAATACAGATTATAAAATATTAGCTCAAATAATTTCTAACAGATTAAATGCTATATTAGATCAAATAATAGAAAAAGAACAAACATGTGCAATTAAAGGAAGATTAATGTGGGATAATTTAAGTATACTGAGGGAAATTATTGATAAATCAGAAAAAAAATATTTCTATATAATTAGTTTAGATCAGCGGAAAGCTTTTGATTTTATTAGTAGGGAATATCTATGGGCGGTAATGGAAGCCTACGGCTTTCCTGATAAATTCGTTAGCATGGTGAAATGTCTGTATTGGAAATCTAACATCTCCATTAATGTTAATGGGGTCTTAACGGACCCCTTTACAGTGGATCGAGGTGTGAAGCAGGGCTGTCCTCTCAGTCCTGCTTTGTACATTTTAACCATAAAGCCACTTTTAACAATGGTTAACTCTGAAAGGCTTATTTCAGGTACAAGGATAGGGCTCATTCCCAAGATATGCAGATGATACCACTGTTATTATAAAAAGATGATGCTTTAACCAATATTCTTAGTTTATATGAATTAGCTTCAGGTACCAAATTAAACAATAATAAAACAGAAGGAGTTTGGATTGGAATGGAGAGTAATAAACAAAATATAAATGTTAAAGTTAAGCAGGAAATCAAAATTTTGGGCTTAACTTTCTGTCATAGAGATAGTAGTGAGAGAAACTGGCAGAGTAAGCTATGTGAAGTCAAAGAGGAGGTTAAAAAATGGGAAAACAAAGATATGAACTATAAAACAAGAGTTAACATGATAAAAACCTTCATTCTGTTCAAACTCCTCTTCCTTGCCAACATCTTCCCTCCATCAAATAATATGATCATTAAATAAATAATGTGTTAACTTAGTCTGGGGTACAACCAGGGAGGTTACAAAAAGAGAATTATTGCATAGAAGCAGAGAATATGGGGGGTTGGGGGCTGTAGAGCTGGGAAGTAGACTCCTTATTGCCTTCATGAAGAACGTGTCCACCGCCATTTCCAGGAACGCTCTCTGGGTCGGTGATCTTTCCATGTGGAGGAAAAGAAGAGGCCGAGCCAGACGAGGCCCAGACTATAAGTTAATGTATGGAGATTTTACCCACCAATACCAACATTTAAAGATTGACTGGAAAGACTGGCCAAGTAAAGTAATTTTTAATAAAAGTAACAATAAATATGGTGGAGTGATAAAGTATAAATGTTTAACCAACAGTGAAGGTATAGATGTTATAAAAATATGAAAAAACAAAAATCTCGGGATGTTCCTTGGCTCACCTCTGTCAACAGATTAGCTGTAAGAGCTGTTGTGTCATGGAGTTGTTATGTTCCAACTAAAACCTGTCCCATGATTTACTGTAATGAAGATGAGACGCAGCAACACCTTCTTATCAGAATAGATCAGATCAGAAAAAGATTTATTGCCAGGTATAGTTAACACAATACAAGGAATTTGTTCTGGTGGGTTGGTGCAACATAAATATAGAAAAAAACAAGATAAAGTAGAAGATACAAATATAAAATATATAAAGTAAGAGTGTAGTCGTGCAAAACAAGTAACAGTGTAACAGTGCAAGAAACAGAGCCACGGAATTAACGTATTTTGTACAAGAATGTTTGGAGTGCAAGATATTTACATTGATATTTACATTTATACAGGTTTTGAGTGCAACTTTATGGTGTGGATGTGCAGCATGACCAGCAACAGTGCCGGTGATGTGCATTAATGAACACCTTAATGTAACTGTTACGGGCCATGGTATGTGCTGCCTGCTGTCTCTTGTGTGTCCTCCCTTCTGTCAGGTACCGCCCCGTCTCCACCTTCTCAGGATGATCAGCTGATTACCCAGCTGCGGTATAAAGGCTCCAGCTGGGGTGCTTCGCGGCTGCCTGTGAGCCAACCAACTGCCAGTGGGTCGTGGTGTGCGCGTGTGTGGATCGTTTCAGACCAGCTTGTCGTTTTGTATTGTTCCTTTAGTTTTGCTGGCATCTTTGTTTTACTTAAATAAATTCCTGCGTTCGCAGATGATCCTTGGTTCACCGTTTTGCTCTTGGTTTGTTTTGGCTTGTATTATTTTTTTTTTTCAATTGTTACCTCCCTATGTTCCCCTAGATTTTTCCCTCATTCTAGGGATGTAACAATTTTGGGGGCTCGTCCGGGATCAGTTTACCCGCAATCGTGCTAGTGCCAATCTTTTGCTTTGTCACTGTTGTTGCCCCGGTGGTTCCTGCGGTGCGTATTGGTGTCTGTGTGCCTACAGCCTGCAGTGACGTCAGTGGCAGCTTCTCCAGATTAGACAGGTGAGTGCCCAGCTGGGCTGAGTTGTAATCAGCCTTTCCTTCGGGTGCTCTTTTGTTGTTTTGCCTTTTTTATTTTCGGGGGTAAACTCTGGGCGGAGATTTCGATCTCCGACGGGGGCTGGCGTTTAAGGGTTTCGGCCGCTGATGTGTTGCCTGTAAGACGCCTCGAGCCCGGCATGCTCCCAGAAGATAGGTAGGCGAAGTCTGTATTAGGTAGGATCTGGGGAAGTGTGTCCTCTGTTTGGCTGTTTGTGTGTGGCCTCTGACATCTTATCCGTGTGTCTCCGGTGGTTCTCAGTGATCGTTAGGGTAGCCTTTTTGTTTGCGTGGCGCTGCTGCGTAATTTCTCCCGGTGTGCTTGATGATGGCAACGTTTGATCTTGAAGCGTTTGTGTCGGATCCATCAATAATTGTGTTTGATAAGTGTAAGAAAAGTGATTTACGTGTGGTTGCTGAGCATTACGGGGTTTCCGTTTCCCATGCCCTTGTTAAAGCGGAGCTCAAAGCCGTCCTTTTAGATGAGTTGGTTAGCAGAGGGGTTTTCACCTTACCGGTGTCTGGGGATGCTCACTCAGGGGCAGCATCCTCTCCTGGAGAGAGCCGCCCGGCATCCGCGGAAGTGTCAGAGCAGCCGGTTACTCCTGCTATGAAAGAGGCTTGGACGACGGGGAAGCCAGTCACTTTGCCCCATTTCGTTCCTCTTTCCGTAGAGTCAGCTCTTAGTTCTAGAGTGGAGGCTAGGCTGAAAGTCCGTTTAGCCCGTTTACAGCTGGAAAAGGAGGAGCGCGAGCGTGAGTTTCAGTTTCGCAGGGAGATTGAGCTTAAAAAGTTGGAGGCAGACACAGCTGTTAGGCTGCGTCAGGTGGAGCTGCAGACACGCACAGTTCAGACTGCTGATTCTCCACCCGTGTCCTGTCCCCCTGTCGCCTTCGATGTGAGCAAACACATTTCCTTGGTTCCTGTATTCCGTGAGGCAGAAGTAGAGACATATTTTGGCGCATTTGAGCGTATTGCTGCTGCTTTACGCTGGCCTGAGGATGTGTGGGCTATTCTGCTGCAATGTAAGTTGACAGGCAGAGCTCAGGAGGCCTGTTCTTTCTTGTCTGTGGAGGATGGACTCAATTATGATAAGGTAAAGAGCACTATTCTGCGGGCATATGAACTGGTACCTGAGGCCTACAGACAGCGTTTTCGTAGCCTTCGTAGGGCGCCCAATCAGACCCACATCGATTTTGCCAGAGAGAAAGGCATTCTTTTTGACCGATGGTGTGCAGCCTGTAAGACTGATGATTTTTCCTCAGTACGCGAGTTAATACTACTGGAGGAGTTCAAAAGCTGTGTCTCTGAGCGTACTGCTGTATATTTAAATGAACAGAAAGTGTCCACCTTGCAGCAGGCTGCCGCTTTGGCAGATGAGTATGCACTCACTCATAGAAGTGTTTTAGCCAAACGTGAGGTTCCTCGTGAGGTTTTTGAGAAGTCTGCTTCGCAGGTGCCAGGTGATGCTGTTCCATCAGCTTCCAAAACCGGGAGGCAGTGTTTCTATTGCCACAAATCAGGTCACTTGATTGCTGATTGTATTGCTTGGAAGCGTCATCAGAGGCCTGCTGTGAAGCCGCCTAAGGGTGTGGGACTTATTGAAACTTCCATCAGTGACAAGGGCCCAGTGTCAGAGGTGCCTGATGACTGTTTTAAGCCTTTCACTTTTAACTGTTTTGTTTCTCTAACAGGGTTGGCTGAGGACCAGCGCTTAGTGACTGTGCTGCGTGATACTGCCTGTTCACAGTCCCTCATTTTGTCTAGTGTGCTGCCGCCAGGTACTGAGTCAGACTCCAGTGCTGTGGTTAGGGGAATTGAGATGGGTTTCATTCCCGCACCTCTGCACCGAATCCATGTGAAGTCTGGTTTGGCAACTGGTTATTTCGCTGTGGGTGTCCGTTCTTGCTTTCCTATTGCTGGCATTGATTTCATCATGGGTAATGATATAGCGGGCGGTAAGGTTTATC
Organism: Synanceia verrucosa; assembly: GCA_029721515.1. Taxonomy (NCBI): domain Eukaryota; kingdom Metazoa; phylum Chordata; class Actinopteri; order Perciformes; family Synanceiidae; genus Synanceia; species Synanceia verrucosa. Next base: position 13,916 of record JAQQSB010002149.1, read on the forward strand.
CTGTTCCAGAGGTTGTTGCTGATCCCATTTTAGAGTCTGATCATGATGACTTGGCTAAAAAACACCCTGATGTTTTTGCAGTTAGTGTGTTAACTAGAGCCAAGGCTCATCAACAGGCTCAGGGGGTTGACTTAGCTGATTCCCTGTTAGTATCCTCTCTCTCTCAGGGTGAGCTGCCCCCTGGTGGTGGTTTAGTGGACTGTGGTTTTGAGAAACCGGAACGGGGGAAGGTGCCTGTTGCTCCTGCAGCTCCCTTGCCACTGCACCGTGAGGCTCTCATTGCTGCCCAGAAAGCAGATCAGTCCCTAGCTGGCTGTATGGCCGTTGCGTTAAAGAAACCCAGTGAGTGTACATCGAAACAACCATATTTTATTGATGATGGTGTTCTGATGCGCAGATGGGTTTCGCAGCCAGGCAGTGCAGCGGCCGAGCCAGGCGAGGATTGGAGTGTGATCCACCAAATAGTCCTTCCTGGTGAGTGTCGTCAGCCTGTGTTAAAGCTTGCTCATGAGCACTTGTGGTCAGGTCACCTGGGCATAGCTAAAACGTACCATCGGGTTCTCAAGCATTTTTTCTGGCCTGGTTTGAAGGCTGATGTGGTGAGCTTTTGTAAGACGTGTAATACTTGTCAGATGGTGGGTAAACCTAATCAACCTGTGCCCCCTGCCCCTCTTCATCCTGTTCCAGCGGT
>JAQQSB010002150.1:0-36699 GCA_029721515.1 Synanceia verrucosa
CCACCCAACAAGTATTTCCTACTGAGACCAAATTTAAGAGCAATACTCAAGTTAGGTCTTTTTCAAAGACTTACAGTGATCAGAAGTCTTCTGTGCTCATACGTTTGTCCATAGTCCAAATGCTTCTTTCTGGTGTCTGCACTGCGAACCAGCAGCTGTGCATGTGATGTTTCTTACATAATTCTGATGTGCCCATCTTAAATTGTCAATGCAGCAATGTTCACTCAACCCCAACCTCTTTTTGTTGAAGTTTTAATGGCCTCGAGCTATTGAGAAGTAAGCAGTGGCTTTCTGAACACCTTCAACATTTGCATGCCTTTAGCAGTTGTTGAGTGGCCACTTAAATTGGAATGACTTTTTCTCAGTCCAACTCATTTGCTACATTGTGGCATGTAGTTGGAGCTCCATCAGTAAGCCTTTCAAGCCATAAGAAATATGTAGTGATGAGAAGTGGATTGTCTCAGTATTTGTCTAGCTAGTTTCCTGTTGGAAGAACTCACAACCAAGACAACCCCAAAGAGAAGCACTTATAAACTACAAGAATCATGTGTGTCTCCATTTAAGGTGATCTGAGAGGGATTCTTGTAAAATATGGCATTAGAAGATATTCAGTTACTGGCTGTGTCAAGCAAAAATGCCCCCAACAAGTAGCACTTACTGCTAATGCAACCAGTCAGAGTCAATGTGAAGTTAGAGTAATTCCCTTATGACTTACAAAGAACGTCCCAGTGTTCTTACCCACTGACAAAAAAGTGCAGGATTTGTTCTCAAATAAATGCTTTGCTGAAGTAGGCTGGGACTTCAGAGGGTCACCAACACTACCCCAACAAAGTAGCACTGATTGCATTCAGAAATCAGAGTCAGTGCTCATTGCTTAGGTAATGTTAATGCCAAATATGCCTTTAGCCTTTGTGGTGTGACAATTATGGAAACCTGTTGTCTTTGCAAAACTAATTAAGCAATATGCCATTGAAGAAGTCATAACCAAGACAACCCCAAAGAGAAGCACTTAGGAACACAATCTCCATCAGTGTCTTTATTTGAGGTGATCTGAGAAAGGATTCTTTGTAAAATATGGCCTCAACAGTATTCAGTTGCTTTATGTCAAGCAAAACTGCCCCAACAGTGGCACTGAATGACAACAATCATAGAGTCAATGCTCAAGTGTTAGAGTAATTCATGTGACTTACAAAACTACTTGCCAGTATTCTTCACCCACTGCCAAATGCAGGAATTGTTCAATTAAGTCTTTAGTGCTAAATGAAGCTGGGACTTCAGAAGGTCACCAACACTACCCCAACAAGTAGCGGCACTGACTGCATTCCAGAAATCAGAGTCCCAGTTGTCATGTTTAGGTAATGTTGATGCCAAATATATGCCTTTGCAGCTCATTGGTGGCTGAAAATTATGGAAGCCTGTTGTCTTTGCATTTGTCAAGCAATATGCTTTCTGTTGAAGAAGTCATAACCAAGACAACCCCTAAGAGAAGCACTTACTGAATTCAGGAGGAACTCAAGAGTCAACTGAATATCTTCAATGCCCGTATCTTTACAAGAATCTCTCTCAGATCACTCCAGGGAGACACACATGATTCTTGTGTTCATAAGTACTTCTCTTTGGGGTTGTCTTGGTTGTGGTTCTTCAGCAGGAAACTAGCTAGACAAATGTAGAGACAATCCTTTCTATCATTACATGTGTGTATGGCTTGAAGAGGCCTACTGATGGAGCTCAACTGCTGTACATGCCACAATGCCTGTAGCAATGAGTTGTGGACTGAGAAAAGTCATGTCCAATTTAAGTGGCCGCAAACAACTGCTAAAGGCATGCAAATGTTTAGAGGTGTTCCAGAAAGCCACTGTTTTACTTACCTCAATAGTTGTCGGCCGTTAAACTTCCTTCAACAAAAACAGGGGTGGGGTTACCAGAGTAGAACATGGCTGCATTGAGAATTTAAAGATGAGCACATCCGTGTAAGAAACATCACATGCACAGCTGCTGGTTCGCAGTGCAGAGGACACCAGAAAGAAGCATTTGGACTATGGACAAGCGTGCTAGAGCACAGAAGACTGATCACTGTAAGTCTTTGAAAAAGACCGAACTTGAGTATTGCCTTAAATTTGAGATATAGTGAGGTGCTACTTGTTGGGTGTGGTTGACTGCCATGATGTTGCAAATGAAGATAAATGACGATTGTAATCAATCTCAGGATGCCTCAGAGTGGAGACACACATGATTCTTGTGTTGGTAAAGTGCTTCTCTTTGGGGTTGTCTTTGTTTGTAACGACTTCTTCAACAAGAAATAATGCTGGACAAATGCAACAACATTTTCCATAATTTTCACACCACTAATACAGGCATGAATTTGGCATCAAACATTACCTAAACACTGGCACTGACTTGAGTTCTGAATGCAGTAGAAGTGCTTACTTGTTGGGAGATGATATTGCTGGCCTCTGAAGTCCCAGCTTCATTTAAGAAAGACTTATTTGACAAATTCTGCACATTTTGTCAGTGGGGATAAGAACACTGGCACGTTTTGCTGAGTCATATGATTCCCACTCTAGCTTGAGCATGGACTTGACTGTTGCATTCAGTAAAGTGCTACTTTTTGGGGCAGTTTAGTTGACAAAAGCAACTGAATATCTTCAATGCCATATTTTACAAGAAATCCCTCTCAAGATCACCTCAAGTGGAACCACCCACATGGTTCTTTGTGTTGGTAAGTGCCTTCTTTTGGGGTTTTCTTGGTTGTGACTTCTTCAACAGGCATATTGCTTGACAAATGCAAAGACAACAGGTTTCCTAATTTTCACACCACTAGCTAAAAGGCCATATATTTGGCATCAACATTACCTAAACATGAGCACTGACTTGAGTTCTGAATGCAGGAAGTGCTACTTGTTGGGGGTAGGTGTTGGTGATCTCTGTAGTCCCAGCTACATTTACAAGAGACTTATTTGACAAATTCTTGCATTTTGCTCAGTGGGAAAAAACACTGGCATGTTTTGTACAGTCATATGAATTACTCTAACTTGAGCATTGACTTGACTGTTGCATACAGTAAGTGCTACTTGTTGGGGCAGTTTTGCTTGACAATAGCAACTGAATATCTTCAATGCCATATTTTACAAGAATCCCTCTCAGATCACCTCAAATGGAGACACACACATGATTCTTGTGCTCCATTAAGTGCTTCTCTTTGGGGAGTTTGTCTTTGGTTGTGAATTCTTCAACAGGAAACTAGCTTCAGACAAATGCTGAGACAATCACTTTCTATCATTACATATTTGTATGGCTTGAGAAAGGCTTACTGATGGAGCTCCAACTACTGTACATGCCACAAATGTACAGCAATAGAGTTGGACTGAGAAAAGTCATTCAATTTAAGTGGCCACTAAACAACTGCTAAGGCATGCAAATGTTTAAAGAATTGTTCAGAAAGCCACTGTTTACCTTCCTCAATACTCGAGGCCGTTAAAACTTCAACAAAAAAGGGTGGGAGTTGGTGTGAACATGGCTGCGGTGAGGCCATTTGAGATGGAGCACATCCAGTGTGTGAAACATCACATGCACAGCTGCTGGGTTCGCTTGGTGCAGAGGACACCAGAAAGAAGCATTTGGACTATGGACAAACGATATGAGCACAGAAGACGCTGATCACGCAGTGAGTCTTTGAAAAAGACCAGAACAGAGTATTGCCTATAAATTTGGTCTCAAGTAGGTTGCTGTACTTGAATTGGGTGGTTGAACATGATGTTTGCAAATGAAGATAAATGACATTGTAATCAATCTCCAGATCACCTCAAGTGGAGACACACACTGATTCTTGTGTTGGTAGAGTTAGCTTCTCTTTGGGGTTGTCTTTTTGTTGTGACTTCTTCCAACAGGAAATAATGCTGGACAAATGCAACAACATTTTTCCATAATTTTCACACCACTAGCTACAGGCATAGAATTTGGCATCAACATTACCTAAACACTGGCACTTTGACTTGAGTTCTGAATGCAGTAAGTGCTACTTGTTTGGGAGTAGTATTTTGCTGGCCTCTGAAGTCCCAGCTTCATTTAGAAAGACTTATTTGACAAATTCTGCATTTTGTCAGTGGGATAAGAACACTGGCACGTTTTGTGAGTCATATGATTCACTCTAGCTTGAGCATGGACTTGACTGTTGCGCGATTCAGTAAGTGCTACTTTTTGGGGCAGTTTTAGTTGACAAAAGCAACTGAATATCTTCAATGCCATATTTTACAAGAATCCCTCTCAGATCACCTCAAGTGGAGACCACACATGGTTCTTGTGTTGGTAAGATGCTTCTTTTGGAGGTTTTCTTGGTTTAGCTGACTTCTTCAACAGGCATATTGCTTGACAAATGCAAAGACAACAGGTTTCCCTAATTTTCACACCACTAGCTAAAGGCATATGGCCCATTTGGCATCAAGCATTACCTAAACATGAGCACTGACTTGAGTTCTGAATGCAGGAAGGTGCTACTTGTTGGGGTGGTGTTGGTGATCTCTGTAGTCCCAGCTTCATTTACAAAGACTTATTTGACAAATTCATGCATTTGTGTCAGTGGGAAAAAAACACTGGCATGTTTTTGTAAGTCCTTATGAATTACTCCTAACTTGAGCATTGGCTCTTGACTGTTGCATACAGTAAGTGCTACTTGTTTGGGAGGCAGTTTTGCTTGACAATAGCAACTGAATATCTTCAATGCCATATTTTACAAGAATCCCTCTCAGATCACCTCAAATGGAGACACACATGATTCTTGTGCTCATAAGTGCTTCTCTTTGGGGTTGTCTTGGTTTGTGAATTCTTCAAGCAGGAAACTAGCTAGACAAATGCTGAGACAATCACTTTCCTATCATTACATATTTGTATGGCTTGAAAGGCTTTACATGATGGAGCTCAACTACTGCTTTACATGTGCCACAATGCTAGCAATGAGTTGGACCGAGAAAAGTCATTCCAATTTAAGTGGCCACTAAACAACTGCTAAAGGCATGCAAATGTTTAAAGGTGTTCAGAAAGCCACTGTGTTGCACTTTCAATACTCGAGGCCGTTCAGAAAACTTCAACAAAGAGGGTGGGGTTGAGTGAACATGGCTGCATTGAGGAAATTTAAGATAGAGCGCACATCCGTGTAAGAAACATCACATGCACAGCTGCTGGTTCGCAGTGCAGAGGGACACCAGAAAGAAGCATTTGGACTATGGACAAGCTTGTATGAAGCACAGAAGGACTGATGCACGGTAAGTCTTTGAAAAAAGACCAAGAACTTAGGTATTGCCTTAAATTTGGTGCTCCAGTAGAGTTGCTACTTGTTGGGTGGTTGAACATGATGTGTGCAAATGAAGATAAATGACATTGTAATCAATCTCAGATCACCTCAAGTGGAGACACACATGATTCTTGTGTTGGTAAGTTGCTTCTCTTTGGGGTTGTCTTTGTTGTGACTTCTTCAACAGAAATAATGCTGGACAAATGCAACAACATTTTTCCATAATTTTCACACCACTAGCTACAGGCATGAATTTGGCATCAACATTACCTAAACACTGGCACTGACTTGAGTTCTGAAGACAGTAAGTGCTACTTGTTGGGGTAGTATTGCTGGCCTCTGAAGTCCCAACTTCATTTTAGAAAGACTTATTTGACAAATTCTGCATTTTGTCAGTGGGATAAGAACACTGGCACGTTTTGTGAGTCATATGATTCACTCTAACTTGAGCATGGACTTGACTGTTGCATTCAGTAAGTGCTACTTTTTGGGGCAGTTTTAGTTGACAAAAGCAACTGAATATCTTCAATGCCATATTTTACAAGAATCCCTCTCAGATCACCTCAAGTGGAGACACACATGGTTCTTGTGTTGGTAAGTGCTTCTTTTTGGGGTTTTCTTGGTTGTGACTTCTTCAACAGGCATATTGCTTGACAAATGCAAAGACGACAAGGTTTCCCTAATTTTCACACCACTAGCTAAAGGCATATATTTGGCATCAGCATTACCTAAACATGAGCACTGACTTGAGTTCTGAATGCAGGAAGTGCTACTTGTTGGGGTGGTGTTGGTGGCAGCAGTCGTAACAGCTTCATTTACAAAGACTTATTTGACAAATTCTGCATTTTGTCAGTGGGAAAAAACACTGGCATGTTTTGTAAGTCATATGAATTACTCTAACTTGAGCATTGACTTGACTGTTGCATACAGTAAGTGCTACTTGTTGGGGCAGTTTTGCTTGACAAAAGCAACTGAATATCTTCAATGCCATATTTTACAAAATCCCTCTCAGATCACCTCAAATGGAGACACACATGATTCTTGTGTTCATAAGTGCTTCTCTTTGGGGTTGTGTTGGTTGTGAGTTCTTCAACAGGAAACTAGCTAGACAAATGCTGAGACAATCACTTTCTATCATTACATATTTGTATGGCTTGAAAGGCTTACTGATGGAGCTCAACTACTATACATGCCACAATGTAGCAATGAGTTGGACTGAAAAAGTCATTCCAATTTAAGAGGCCACTCAACAACTGCTAAAGGCATGCAAATGTTAAAGGTGTTCAGAAAGCCACTGTTTACTTTCAATAGTCGAGGCCGTTAAAACTTCAACAAAAAGAGGGTGGGGTTGAGTGAACATGGCTGCATTGAGAATTTAAGATGAGCACATCCGTGTAAGAAACATCACATGCACAGCTGCTGGTTCGCAGTGCAGAGGACACCAGAAAGAAGCTTATTTGGACTATGGAAAAACGTATGAGCACAGAAGACTGATCACTGTAAGTCTTTGAAAAAGACCGAACTTGAGTATTGCCTTAAATTTGGTCTCAGTAGGTGCTACTTGTTGGGTGGTTGAACATGATGTTGCAAATGAAGATAAATGACATTGTTATCAATCTCAGATCACCTCAAGTGAAGACACACATGATTCTTGTGTTGGTAAGTGCTTCTCTTTGGGGTTGTCTTTGTTGTGACTTCTTCAACAGAAATAATGCTGGACAAATGCAACAACATTTTTCCATAATTTTTCACACCACTAGCTACAGGCATGGTGGCATCAACATTACCTAAACACTGGCACTGACTTGAGTTCTGAATGCAGTAAGTGCTACTTGTTGGGGGAAGTGTTGGTGACCTCTGAAGTCCCAGGTTCATTAAAAAGACTTAATTAAGCAATTCTGCATTTTGTCCAGTGGGTTAAGAATACTGGCATGTTTTCTAAGTCATATGAATTACTCTTAACATGAGCATTGACTTGACTGTTGCATTCAGTAAGTGCTACTTGTTGGGGCAGTTTTGCTTGACAAAAGCAACTGAATACCGTTGAGGCCATATTTTACAAGAATCCCTCTCAGATCACCTCAAACAAAGACACTGATGGAGATCGTGTTCCTAAGTGCTTCTCTTTGGGGTTGTCTTGGTTGTGACTTCTTCAACAGGCATATTGCTTGACAAATGCAAAGACAACAGGTTTCCATAATTTTCACACCACTAGCTAAAGGCATATATTTGGCATCAACATGACCTAAACATGAGCACTGACTTGATTTCTGAATGCAGTAAGTGCTACTTGTTGGGGTAGTATTGCTGGCCTCTGAAGTCCCGGCTTCATTTAGAAAGACTTATTTGAGAAATTCTGAATTTTGTCAATGGGTTAAGAACACTGTCATGTTTTGTAAGTCATATGAATTACTCTAACTTTAGCATTGACTTGACTGTTGCAGTCAGTAAGTGCTACTTGTTGGGTCAGTTTTGCTTGACAAAAGCAACTGAATACCGTTGAGGCCATATTTTACAAGAATCCCTCTCAGATCACCTCAAACAAAGACACTGATGGAGATTGTGTTCCTAAGTGCTTCTCTTTGGGGTTGTCTTGGTTCTGATTTCTTCAACAGGCATATTGCTTGACAAATGCAAAGACAACAGGTTTCCATAATTTTCACACCACTAGCTAAAGGCATATATTTGGCATCAACATGACCTAAACATGAGCACTGACTTGATTTCTGAATGCAGTAAGTGCTACTTGTTGGGAGTAGTGTTGGTGACCTCTGAAGTCCCAGCTTCATTAAAAAGAGTTCATTGAGCAATTCTGCATTTTGTCAGTGGGTTAAGAATACTGGCATGTTTTGTAAGTCAAACAGAATTACTCTAACTTGAGCATTGACTTGACTGTTGCATACAGTAAGTGCTACTTGTTGGGGCAGTTTTGCTTGACAATAGCAACTGAATATCTTCAATGCCATATTTTACAAGAATCCCTCTCAGATCACCTTAAATGGAGACACACATGATTCTTGTGTTCATAAGTGCTTCTCTTTGGGGTTGTCTTGGTTGTGAGTTCTTCAACAGGCATATTGCTTGACAAATGCAAAGACAACAGGTTTCCCTAATTTTCACACCACTAGCTAAAGGCATATATTTCACATCAACATTACCTAAACATGAGCACTGACTTGAGTTCTGAATGCAGGAAGTGCTACTTGTTGGGGTAGTGTTGGTGACCTCTGAAGTCCCAGCTTCATTTAGAAAGACTTATCTGACCAAATTCTGCATTTTGTCAGTGGGAAAAGAACACTGGCATGTTTTGTAAGACATATGAATTACTCTAACTTGAGCATTGACTTGACTGTTGCATACAGTAAGTGCTACTTGTTGGGGCAGTTTTGCTTGACAATAGCAACTGAATATCTTCAATGCCATATTTTACAAGAATCCCTCTCCAGATCACCTCAAATGGAGACACACATGATTCTTGTGTTCATAAGTGCTTCTCTTTGGGGTTGTCTTGGTTGTGAATTCTTCAACAGGAAACTAGCTAGACAAATGCTGAGACAATCACTTTCTATCATTACATATTTGTATGGCTTGAAAGGCTTACTGATGGAGCTCCAACTACTGTACATGCCACAATGTAGCAATGAGTTGGACTGAGAAAAAGTCATTCAATTTAAGTGGCCACTCAACAACTGCTAAAGGCATGCAAATGTTTAAGGTGTTCAGAAAGCCACTGTTTACTTTCAATAGTCCGAGGCCGTTAAAACTTCAACAAAAAGAGGGTGGGGTTGAGTGAACATGGCTGCATTGAGAATTTAAGATGAGCACATCCGTGTAAGAAACATCACATGTGCACAGCTGCTGGTTCGCAGTGCAGAGGACACCAGAAAGAAGCATTTGGACTATGGACAAACGTATGAGCACAGAAGACTGATCACTGTAAGTCTTTGAAAAAGACCGAACTTGAGTATTGCCTTAAATTTTGGTCACAGTAGGTGTTACTTGTTGGGTGGTTGAACATGATGTTGCAAATTGTACATTGTAATCAATCTCAGATCACCTCAAGTGGAGACACACATGATTCTTGTGTTGGTAAGTGCTTCTCTTTGGGGTTGTCTTTGTTGTGACTTCTTCAACAGAAATAATGCTGGACAAATGCAACAACATTTTTCCATAATTTTCACACCACTAGCTACAGTCATGAATTTGGCATCAACATTACCTAAACATGAGCACTGACTTGATTTCTGAATGCAGTAAGTGCTACTTGTTGGGGTAGTATTACTGGCCTCTGAAGTCCAGCTTCATTTAGAAAGACTCATTTGATGAATTCTGAATTTTGTCAATGGGTTAAGAATACTGGCATGTTTAGCTTGAGCATTAACTTGACTGTTGTATTCAGTAAGTGCTACTATACAAATTGATTACTCTGCCAATCCTTTTGGCTCTGACTGACATCTTTTTGATGCAAGTATTGAGACAAGGCTTTTATGATATCTATCCCTCACCTAAACTTACTGTATATCTTACCTTAAATGTGATCTGTCCCTGGCTAACAGCACCTGCTTGGCCGGCAGGGGACCAGGCTGCATGGCGCCCTGCAGTCCCTGGATCATGATGGGAACAGCTAGTCCAACATTCAGTGTCTCAGTAGACATGGATGTATTTGGCTGCCAGAGCTATATGGAGATGCACCCAGGGTGGTGCACCCAGCATGTGCTCCGCTCACACCTTCATCCAGCTGATGGTGGACAGTGACCTCATGTCCCGGGTTATGAGCACTTGCAGGACTCTTCAGGTGACTTGGCTGGTCATTGACAGGCGGAGCTGGTACCATGGGGCTGCACTGAGTAATTTTTTCGCACATATTCTCCAGAAGTTGTTGATGAACAGAAACATCAATAGGAGCAGAAAGAGGCAAAGTTGATGCACCAAATATTTCGCAGAGGGTTTCAAGTAGTAATCTGTATTCCTCGTCATTGAGAAGTTCTGCATCCAGATCCATGCCGTCGGCAGGCATGTTGTCAGCTGTCTCCGTATGGTTACTCCAGAGGAATGACTGGTGTTTCACTCTGTCTGAGCGTTATGGTACCTGAGACAAACATTAATAAGAAGATGATTTTCAGAATCTGATATTGAAACACCATATGCACAATTTTGGGGACAGCACAGTGGTGTAGTGGTGAGTGTCGTGGAAAATATTGAATAGTCAATGAGGAAAGAATGGATGCACCCAGGAGCCTCCCGCGGTTGATTGAAGAAGTAACATTTATTGAAGATTCTGATATATCAGGAGGAATATGAACTTTATGCGTGGACAACCGTACAGCTGCCAGAGTCCACCACATATTCCTACCTTTCCCTATGGTGCTCAGCCTTATAAACTAACACTCAGTTAAGTACAAGTATATTACCTTACATTACTCTTGAGTAGCGTTACAGTCAGGGCATGCTCATTCTAAGCTCTGAACTAACAGTGGCACCTGTTGTCTTGCTGACGCTCAGCCATTGGCCTTATCAAAGGCCAGCGCTGGCAGACTCCTCTGACCTTGGTTACCGAGTCAACTTAGAGATAACTAGCCATTTGTTTTCCTTGAGACACTGTGCTTCAAACTTGCATTCTGGAGGGACAGTTTAAGGATATACTGCTGTAAAAGGACACTAGCCAACCCTAGTAACGCCTAAATTTAGAAAAAATCCATAAAAATCCAGTCACCTCACAGCAAGAAGGTACGGGTTCGATTCCCGGCCCGGCCTTACTGTGTTCTCTCGGGTACTCTGACTTCCTCCCACCATCCAAAAATATGCATGGGGATTAGGTTAATTGGCTAATTTAAATTGACCGTAGGTGTGAATGTGAGTGTGAGTGGTTGTCTGTCTCTATGTGTCCTGTGATGAACTGGAGACTTGTCCAGGAGTGTACCCTGCCTTCCGCCCTAAGACAGCTGGGATAGGCTCCAGCCCCCAAATACAGCTTACATGTTGATGTATCAGCATTAATACTCCAATAATATAATATATGATACAATATGAACTGGAGCAGGTACTTTAAAATTTGAGAAATTTTGTAGAACAGTGTTGTATTGACAGCTAACAGACCATTGGTGAAATGTGTTTTGGTAATAATAATAATAGTTGGTTAATGAGTGCTTTACTTTATGTATTTGTGTACTTACTTGATGCCGATAACTGATGGATCAGCAGGCTCAAAAGTTTTGTCTTCACTTTCTCAGGTGAAATGAGCAGCGTGTCTTCTGTTAAACACTTCAGTTGTGTTCCGTTCTGTTCTAATCTGCTTTGATCTGTGTTCTAATCTGCTTTGATCTGTATTCTAATCTGCTTTGATCTGTACTGTACCTTCTATTATCATTTGCACATTCGGTTACCTGGGCAACTGCAAAATAACTAAGTATTGTCAAAAATCAATAAGTGCATTATTACACATTAATGTATTTTCATGCATAATGCATGTATATACACACACACACACACACACATCAGTCTAGTGTCCAGTGATCAGTCCAGTTAACAACAGACAGAGAGTCTAAGCAGGTCAGTTTTTACCCAGACATGCAGTATAAATTTTAACTCTACAGCGTGTTGAACTGTAGAAAAAGCTTGAATCTCTGCTTGCAGAGGAATTTTCAGAGTGGCGCCACAGGCGGGTAAGTAACCTTAACATTCACATGTTGGCAACATCTTTAACAAGTTTTTTCAGCTGAACATGGTTTTATAGTTTCATTGTTGTTGGTTGAGGAGATGTTGGCAACATGTACCCTTCTGTTCGATGATATTGCTCGAGTCACATTTGCTAACAGTTCTCATTGAGATAAGATGACCTATGTTAGCTAAGTATTATTTCTGAAGGCTGCTGACTGAGATAAGAATACATAGCTGGCGTCAAATAAATGCAAAGATAAAATTGTCTCTGCATGAAGGAGAATTGTGCCCGTGGAGACAGTAGGTAGCGTTAACTTGTCATTATTTAGCAAGCTAGCATTATCTGTATTCTACCTTCTGTTTATGCCTGTGAAGTGATAGAATATTTGTCATAAATGGTCAAATATTTAGTGCAACATTGTCTGTCTTATGGTAATGTACTGCCTGTCTTATAGCAACATTTTTACAACCAAATTCATGTTTATTAGTATGCTAATGTGACTAAAGCTAATCGCTAATTAGCTTACTTGCTAGAGTCTTTGCCTTGACTGTAACATCTAAATAGGGAAATTGCCCCTCCTATTATATATGTACATAATTATTGTATATGTGTTTATACAGCTAAGTTGACAAGTTGAAGGCTAAGCGTGAAAAAATATATGGTCTACATGTAGCTGTATGTATAGTGGGTTTTCACAGCGCGTCACTAGCGCAGCACAGCAGCACAAAGAGAGAAGTGGGTGTAAAGTGGAAGGCGTAAGAGTCGCACCGAACCAGGTCACACCAACCAATAGAAACTCTTCTGTCATCCACCAGCGTAGGCCCCGCCCACTGAGTGCAGTGAAATTCACAAGTAAAGTCACTAGCTAGCAAAGTAGCAATGATGGTACGATAAAATATTTAAAGATAAATAACACGCCAGTGTCTTTTTATAGAGATAACTGCTCCTTCTTTGGATGTTGTGGTTTCTAGACTCTATGTTGTTACTAGACTATATGTTGTTCATAGGACTACTGAAATTAGCGCACTAACATGGATTAATCCAGCATCATAATTAATATCATAAAAAATCCCTGATATGTATGACAGGGATATTGTAATTTTGAACAACACAATCATCTACTGTATTTCAATGCTATCTTTAGTAAGGACCTCTGATTGTTTGAGGCAACTGAGATTTAGAAAATTGTAGAATATAAAAAGTTATTCAACGGTGTTGCCTTTACACAAAGGCACTTTGTGTAAAGACTGAGGAGTCCTTTCTCTGTAGTGGGGCTTCTGAACTCTGGAGAAGAATGTCTTTCAAATCCCACTTCTGATGTATTTTTTCTCCAATTTTGTTGTGTTCATATACTGTAGGAAAGCATCATTTCACCCCATCCTCTCGTGGTGCTCAAACAGTAGATTGAGTACATGGTGAACCTGGGGTCTGAGGAGATGGAGCAGGAGTCCTTGATGATGTGTGAAGTCACTGCAACTGGTCTGTGGTCAGTCAGAACCTTCTGGGATGAGGCAGGATGTTTTTGGAACTTTTTTAGTCTCAATGTGCAGATAAATTCCAGACTTTGTGGAAACTGTCTTTTTGACCCATGATGGTGGTATAGTGGTGAGCATAGCTGCCTACCAAGCAGTTGATCTGAGTTTGATTCCCAGCAATCACAGTCCTTTTCCTCCAGTGATAGTATAGTGTTGCTTTTATTTTGTCTGAAAGTCAGCAGGAGAGTCATGTATGGCCTACTTTTCAACAGTGATTGGTAGTATGGTGGTTTGCTGACATGTTGTGGGGGATGTAGCTCAGTGGTAGAGTGCGCTTTGCATGTATGAGCTCCTCGGTTCACTTCCTTGCACTTCCAGCTCTTCTTATATTCACATTAAAGGAAAGGCTCTGTTGTCGCTCACTGTGCCATTTGAAAAACACAGCTGCTTCCTTCTGCAGTCATGGAGAAGAACTAGAATACACTTCTGAATTTGTGGTTCTATTTTGAAAAACTCCCAGGCGGCACAGTGGAGACATCAAATGTAATATAAACCTTATGAAAAACAGAATTAAAAATATCACTTAAGTACTTCCAGTTTGAGTTAGCATCTATGAGCTAAGCATGCTACAAGCTAAGCATGTTCATGCAGCTAATCAGATGGATGCTAACGGCTAACAGGCTAAATCTATTATTTAGCAGTGATCAAGTCTCCACAGACCTGAGGATGAAACTAAATGAAGAAGTTAACTACAGGGCTTGTTAAATGGTGTCAGCTGACTGCAGACCAGTCAACATCATGAACACTCTGGTCAAAGAGACAAACATGACATCATTGATCATTCAACCAATGTTAATATGATCTGTAAAACTGCTGGTGTATTATTGCTGGTGTATTATAGAAATTATGAGATAAGGACATAACTGAAAAAATGGAGACCAATGAGTGAGGTAAGACTATTTATGAAACTATGGTTGTTATTATTTTTAAGCACAAATAATGTGTGCATGTTGTTAATTTCACATCCATCCATCCATTTTCTACTGCTTATCCTCGCATAGGGTCGCGTGGGGGCTGGAGTCTATCCCAGCTGTCTTAGGATGAAAGGCAGGGTACACCTGAACAAGTCACCACTTCATCACAGGGCACTTAGAGACAGACAACCACTCACACTCACATTCATGGTCAACTACGGTCAATTTAAATCAGCCAATTAACCTAATCCCCATACATTTTTGTGGATGGTGGGAGGGAAGCCAGTGTACCGAAGAGAACCCACCCATACACTGGGAGAACATATTCACACAGAAAGGCCCCAGTCAGAGAATCAAACCCTTTACTTACTTGTTCTGAGGCAACAGTGCAAACCACTGCACCACTGTGCCCCCAACTGGAGAGATTTTAAACTGTCACAACTGCCGGGTCTTGGATTTGAATGGCAAATTGGTCCAAAGGTAGTCACGTGTTCCTCACAAACGTGAGGAAACAAAGAAAGAAAAAGTGGTTCCAAGTCAAAGGATGGATTACATGTAGTGCATTGGAGTCAAATGTACTTACGTTGACCAATGAATAATAGTCAGTGGTCAACATTTTCTATCCTTTGCACAGCATACACACTCAAGTGCTTTGTAGTAGTCAGTACTTTTTTGTGTTTTCTATTCTAATTCCTCCTGGAGATTGATGACATTAATGTCGCTCCCTCTCACATGCTGAACTTGAGCTAATTCCTCTGTATAAAGAATTACCATGTAGCTCCACCTAGCTTCTCTAATCTCATGCTCCACTTTCACACACTATAGAAGTCCATGTAAACACGACTGGAAGGTGTTCTGGATTGTGAGTCAGCAGAGAATGTTGTTGAGGCTGAGTAGTTCAGACAATGACCTGCAAATCCATAGTTCTGCAAGCAAGGGTTCAGATCCTAGCATACATTAGTTTATCATTGATCATGGACTGCAAATCCATTGTGCTCTGTACAGGTGGGTTCATTGTTGTTGCATTAATGTTCACATCAGTCTGCTGAGTTTACGTTATTAAGGTTTACGTGGAGGTGTGTGTTTTAGACCCTTGTGTGCAGTTTGTTTAAAAAAAACAAGTGACACTACTTTCTTCATAGTTAATCTTCTATCTTAATTGTAATGTCACTGTAAAGCACAGAATTTTCTGATGACCTCATGCTGATCCATATGCAATGAGAAATTCCATAATTACAATAGAACACATCAAATCTCTGTGAGGGCAGAGAGGGAACATTTACTGTGGAGCAGAAGGTCTCAGGTTTAATCTCCACCTGTGGCATGAATCTGCATCGAAGGGACTGAAGGTTTGTGTATTTTTAACTCAATGCAGACTCTGTCCCAATTCCCCTCTGATGTTCACAATCATTCCACATTCAGCTGCTGAACATGTTATGAAGGATCATGACCTTGAGAAATGCTGACCTTCACTGCATACCATTTACTTAGATCCTACATACACTACACAGGGCTCAAGCATCAGATGCTTTAGCTATCCAACAACTGACTAGTTCAATATTTCTTGGAATCTGCATCAAAGATCACAAGTTCAGCAATCTGTACCATGTGAAAATAATGTCATCTCCATAGTTTCTAGATGATGGGCCTCTGTGGTGCAATGATTGGTGAGCCTGACTCCAGATCAGAAGGTTGTGTGTTCATATCAGAGTCATTATTTCTGCTGAAATTATATCTGGATCAATATAGTATCTATTTAATAACAGTGTATACACATAACGCTGTACATTTTACAATGTGCAAAGATTATTCATATTTAAAAACAAACACTTAAAAACAAATAAAACTACCCATTCAGAAGTGTATTCTAGTTCTTCTCCATGACTGCAGGAGGAAGTGGCTGTGTTGTTCAAATGGCACAGTGAGTGCCAACAGAGCCTCTCCTTTAAAGTGAATATAAGAAGTGTTAAAGACAACAGCGTCTCATACATGCAAAGCACAGGCTCTACCACTGAGCTACATCCCCTGTGATGCTTAAGCAAACCACCATACTACCAATCACTGTTGAAATGTAGGCCATACACGACTCTCCTGCTTACTTTCAGACAAAATAAAAGCAACACCATACTATCACTGAAGAAAAGGACTGTGATTGCTGGGAATCAAACTCAGGTCAAGTGCTTGGAAGGCAGCTATGCTCACCACTATCACTATCACTACCACCATCATGGGTCAAAAAGACAGTTTCCACAAAGTCTGCAATTTATCTGTACATCGAGACAAAAAAAACACTAATTACAAGTACTGGGTACAAATACTAGGTGCACAGTTTCTAGATGGTTAGATTTCTGGCTTACATCCACTGGATAACATTCCAGTTGTCTTTTTTTCTGATATGACTTGAAGGATGCTGTAGTCTCTGGTAAATTCAAGAGTGCATGTGCAAATATGCATATGGCTGAGTGGTTAAGGTGATGGACTAAAAATCCATTGGGGTCTCCCTGCGCAGATTTGAATTCTGCCCATAACAGTAGAGTTTATTGTATTATGGGACATATTCACGACCCAGGTAGACTGGCTCTTCTGTCTCTTCTTGGGTGCAGGTAACCATTACTAGTCTTAGCGTGCTGAATTTTGGCTGTGATTTCACCGTATGAGGCCTGACAGTTTGTAGCAGCTGCATTCAGGCGTGTAGGAGGCAGTGTGGCAACAATACTGTGTAGCTCGTTGCGCATCTCCTGCTGTAGTTAACATCTCTGACTGGACAGTAGTTTTTCTGATGGAGCTGCCACAGATTGTGCAGTGCCTCTCACTCTTCCCTTTCCAAAAGTGGCAATTTTTTAGTTTGTTGTGAATGATGGTGGTATAGTGGTGAGCATAGCTGCCTTCCAAGCAGTTAACCTGGGTTCGTTTCCCAGCCATCGCAGGGGCTTTAGTCTTTGGTAAATTCGGTAGTGTACGTGAAAATACCTTTTCTTACTTACGTCCACTGGATAAGGTTCAAATTATCTTTATTTTTTGTAATATGGTGGCAAGAATACAGTTGGTTGTCATGGCCGAGTGGTTGAGGTGAAGGACTAGAAATCCATTGGGGTCTCCCCCACGCAGGTTGGAATCCTGCTGGCGGACGGTAAAGTTTGTTGAATTGTGGGACATATTCATTACCCAGGTAGGCTGGCTCTCTTGTCCCTTCTTAGGTGGAGGTGATGGTGAAAGACCTTGTGAGGTTGTCAGACATGTTGCACCACAGAATGTGGTAGTCCATGTGGTGGGCCTTCTCAAGTCAACAACCCTCTCTGTAATGTTGTTGACATTGAGAGATTGGTAAACAAAATATAATAAGGTTTTTCCATTGATGTTTTGGCGCATGAAGTCAAACCATGCTGTGTTGACTTGGGTGACCATTACTAGTCTTAGCGTGCTGAATTTTGGCTGTGATTTCACCATATGTGGCCTAAATTTGTAACGCTGCATTCAGGCGTATAGGAGGCAGAGTGGCCACAATACTGTGTAGCTCTTTGAACATCTCCTGCTGTAGTTTACATGCTCATCTCTGACTGGATGGTAGTTTTCTGATGGAGGTGCCACAGTTTGCACAGTGCCTCTCACTCCTCCCTTTCCAAAAGTGGCATTTTTTTCTGCCGTATGAGCAATGGTGGTATAGTGGTGAGTGGTGGTATAGTGGTGAGCGTAGCTGGGTTTGATTCCCGGCCATCACAGGGCTTTCATCTTTGGTCAATTCAATGCACGTGGAAACTGTTTTTCTTGCGCACGGCCACTGGATAACATTCAAATTATCTTTATTTTTTCCGATATGATGGCAAGAATGGCGTAAGTTGTCGTGGCCGAGTGGTCAAGGCGATGGATTAGAAATCCATTGGGGTCTCCCCGCGCAGGTTGGAATCCTGCCGACAACGATAGTGTTTGTTGAATTATGGAACATATTCACTATCCAGGTAGGCTGGCTCTCCTGTCCCTTCTTAGCTGCAGGTGTTGATGGCCTGAAAGTTTGTCATGCTGCATTCAGATGTGTAGGAGGCAGTGTGGCCTCAATACTGTGTAGCTCTTTGAACATCTCCTGCTGTAGTTAACATGCTCATCTCTGACTGGACGTAGTTTCAATTTGTCTTTTTTTCTGATATGTCTTGAAGGATGCCGTAGTCTTTGGTAAATTTAATGGTGCACGCGCAAATATCTTTTCTTGCATATGTCCACTGGCTAACGTTCAAATTATCTTTATTTTTTGTGATATGATGGGAGGGCTGCAGTAGGTTGTCGTGGCCAAGTAGTTAAGGCAGTGAGCTAGAAATCCAGTGCAGTTTTCCTGTGCACGTTTGAATTCTACCAACAATGGTAAATTATTTTGACATAGCATAAATAGTTTTTAGTTCTAACTGTATTCATAACAGATATAAACCTTACAGACAGAGAAATAAAATGAGTTTCAATATTGTGAGTAAACATGAACATAGAGATGCTTTTGGAGCCGACTCTGAAAAGAGACAAACTTCCCATCATTAATCAGCATCCACATGAATGCTGTCTGCTTAGATTTAGGATGAAGGGCTTGGTCTGCTCCTCTGCTATGAAAATCTTTTTCATCAAATGTTAAAAAAGAGTCAACTGGACTTGTTTGAGGTTAGGTTTAACGTTAGGAGTCATTACCATTACTGTAGGAGTCGCTGTCCACCCACCCTTATGAAAGCTGTTAAGGTGATCTGCACTCAGGTGTGAATGGATACTGTGGTTTCTGGGGATGGAGGTTAATACTGAGATGTAAGTGGCTGATACATGGTGTCATAGTCCTCCTCTGTTCAAGAGATCTGGGGTGCGTTTCCCAAAGCGTTCGTTGCTAACTTTGTTAGCTACTTCCCTACGTTCGAGCGATGGATCTACGACACAGGTGTTTCCCAACAGCATTGTCCGAGCAGCGCAACTTCCGATGTTTACAACTAACGTAGTCCGATGCATCGTTGAACGATGGAAGTGTTTCCCAAAAGCTTAGTTGGAACGATGCATCGTAAGTTGCATCGGAAAGTTGTGTCATTCAAGCGAATAGCATGGAGCTGTCGTTGAATGTTCGTTCAGGTGACGTCATGTCCTCGTCTTCTTCTTGGGGCTTGAAATGTCAGGATTAGACACCCTGTGATCCATGATCCCCCCTACAGCATGAATGAAGGATGTCACTTTAACTTTCACCTCACAGATGAGGGAAAAGACGCAAGTTATGTTTTAAAAACCAATGTTTGTGTAGCCCCAGAAGTTTCAGATTACAACGTAAATAGTCTACTATTAAATAATTATATTATATTATATTATTAGATCGATAGATAGATAGATAGATACTTTATTCATCTCACAGAGAAATTCACAATTCCAGCAGCTTGAAAGATGGAAACACACAGGGACATGCAGGGGTCAGGAGGATAAAAATAAAATAAGATATAAGGTACCAAACTGTATACTGTAATAGATACATAAGAGGAATGCAAGGTGCAGATTATGATAAAATATGATAATAGATAATAATATGAGGTGCAATTTTTGATAAACTATGAGATAAAAAAGAAAAACAGAAATATAAGTCTGACAGTTACAGTGCAGTTGCAAATGACAGTATGTAACATACAGTTACACATAAGATTTCTAACTGAAAATAATTCATCATTAAAGCAGTCCAATTGAATAAGGTAGTGACCAACAATTGATGAACAAGTGATGTTAAATCTTCACAAATATTGCTATCTGTCAGCAAAAGTAAAACATCGTATCGTATGAACCCATGCCTAACTAAATGCCATAATGACACACTGCAGTGCCAACACTCTAACCACTGTCCTGTCACACCACAGAGGACGACAGGAGTTGTAGGTATATATAGGCTAGATGTAAATATTTTATGTCTTCAATTTATTACGATTATATGAAACAAACTACATTCAGTTCTTGCTTTCAACGAGAAGGGAACATGATCACGTTGATGAATACTTCCCAAAGTTGCTAAATATGTCACACTGGCTTAATGGAAATAAAACTATGTTTCTGTAGTTTACACGATTTCAGCAACAAATGCATCCGAGTGCTCTCCGAGCGCTTCGAAACATCTGGAAACTGCGTCGTTCGGATGACGGAAGTTCAAACTAACGTTGTTCCAACTTACATGAATGCGACGGTAGTTCGAGATTTTTGGGAAACAGTCGGAAAGGAAGTTTGGTCGTTCGGAAGTACTACACATTACTACCGTGGCGTTAAAACTTCAACAAAAGAGGGTGGGGTTGAGTGAACATGGCTGCATTGAGAATTTAAGATGAGCACATCCGTGTAAGAAACATCACATGCACAGCTGCTGGTTCGCAGTGCACGACTCCAGGACATTGTGGGAGGGATGAAGACACTCAATATCGGGGATGGATCAGATTTAAGGTAATATATATATACAGAGATATACAGTAACTTTAGGTTAAGGATAGATATCATAATACCTCATATGATTGATACCTCAATGATATCTCAATACCTGCATCAAAAAAGATGTCAGTCAGAGCCAAAAGGATTGGCAGAGTAATCAATTTGCATAGTAGTACTTACTGAATACAACAGTCAAGTTAATGCTCAAGCTAAACATGCCAGTATTCTTAACCCACTGACAAAATGCAGAATTGCTCAAATAAGTCTTTGTAAATGAAGCTGGGACTTCACAGGTCAGCAACACTACCCCAACAAGTAGCAATTACTGCATTCAGAACTCAAGGCAGTGCCAATGTTTAGGTAATGTTGATGCCAAATTCATGTCTGTAGTTTGTGGTGTGAAAATTACAGAAACCTGTTGTCTTTGCATTTGTCCAGCAAAATGTCTGTTGAAGAACTCAAATCCAAGACAACCCCAAAGAGAAGCACTTACCAACACAAGAATCATATGTGTCTCCACTTGAGGTGATCTGAGAGTGATTACAATGTCATTTATCTTCATTTGCAACATCATGTTCAACCACCCAACAAGTAGCACCTACTGAGACCAAATTTAAGGCAATACTCAAGTTGGTCTTTTTCAAAGACTTACAGTGATCAGTCTTCTGTGCTCATACGTTTGTCCATAGTCCAAATGCTTCTTTCTGGTGTCTGCACTGCGAACCAGCAGCTGTGCATGTGATGTTTCTTACACTGATGTGCCCATCTTAAATTGTCAATGCAGCAATGTTCACTCAACCCCAGCCTCTTTTTGTTGAAGTTTTAATGGCCTCGACTATTGAAAGTAAACAGTGGCTTTCTGAACACCTTCAACATTTGCATGCCTTTAGCAGTTGTTGAGTGGCCACTTAAATTGGAATGACTTTTCTCAGTCCAACTCATTGCTACATTGTGGCATGTAGTTGGAGCTCCATCAGTAAGCCTTTCAAGCCATAAAAATATGTAGTGATAGAAAGTGATTGTCTCAGTATTTGTCTAGCTAGTTTCCTGTTGAAGAACTCACAACCAAGACAACCCCAAAGAGAAGCACTTATGAACACAAGAATCATGTGTGTCTCCATTTAAGGTGATCTGAGAGGGATTCTTGTAAAATATGGCATTGAAGATATTCAGTTGCTATTGTCAAGCAAAAATGCCCCAACAAGTAGCACTTACTGTATGCAACAGTCAAGTCAATGCTCAAGTTAGAGTAATTCATATGACTTACAAAACGTCCCAGTGTTCTTACCCCACTGACAAAATGCAGGATTTGTTCTCAAATAAGTCTTTGTAAATGAAGCTGGGACTTCAGAGGTCACCAACACTACCCCAACAAGTAGCACTGATTGCATTCAGAAATCAAGTCAGTGCTCATGCTTAGGTAATGTTAATGCCAAATATATGCCTTTAGCTTGTGGTGTGACAATTATGGAAACCTGTTGTCTTTGCATTTGTCAAGCAATATGCCTGTTGAAGAAGTCATAACCAAGACAACCCCAAAGAGAAGCACTTAGGAACACAATCTCCATCAGTGTCTTTATTTGAGGTGATCTGAGAAGGATTCTTGTAAAATATGGCCTCAACGGTATTCAGTTGCTTTTGTCAAGCAAAACTGCCCCAACAAGTAGCACTTACTGAATACAACAATCAAGTCAATGCTCATGTTAGAGTAATTCATATGACTTACAAAACATGCCAGTATTCTTCACCCACTGCCAAAATGCAGAATTGTTCAATTAAGTCTTTGTAAATGAAGCTGGGACTTCAGAGGTCACCAACACTACCCCAACAAGTAGCACTGACTGCATTCAGAAATCAAGTCAGTGCTCATGTTTAGGTAATGTTGATGCCAAATATATGCCTTTAGCTCGTGGTGTGAAAATTATGGAAACCTGTTGTCTTTGCATTTGTCCAAGCAATATGCCTGTTGAAGAAGTCATAACCAAGACAACCCCAAAGAGAAGCACTTACTGAATTCAGAACTCAAGTCAACTGAATATCTTCAATGCCATATTTTACAAGAATCCCTCTCAGATCACCTCAAAAGGAGACACACATGATTCTTGTGTTCATAAGTGCTTCTCTTTGGGGTTGTCTTGGTTGTGAGTTCTTCAACAGGAAACTAGCTAGACAAATGCTGAGACAATCACTTTCTATCATTACATATGTGTATGGCTTGAAAGGCCTACTGATGGAGCTCCAACTACTGTACATGCCACAATGTAGCAATGAGTTGGACTGAGAAAAGTCATTCCAATTTAAGTGGCCACTAAACAACTGCTAAAGGCATGCAAATGTTTAAGGTGTTCAGAAAGCCACTGTTTACTTTCAATAGTCGAGGCCGTTAAAACTTCAACAAAAACAGGGTGGGGTTGGAGTGAACATGGCTGCATTGAGAATTTAAGATGAGCACATCCGTGTAAGAAACATCACATGCACAGCTGCTGGTTCGCAGTGCAGAGGACACCAGAAAGAAGCATTTGGACTATGGACAAACGTATGAGCACAGAAGACTGATCACTGTAAGTCTTTGAAAAAGACCGAACTTGAGTATTGCCTTAAATTTGGTCTCAGTAGGTGCTACTTGTTGGGTGGTTGAACATGATGTTGCAAATGAAGATAAATGACATTGTAATCAATCTCAGATCACCTCAAGTGGAGACACACATGATTCTTGTGTTGGTAAGTGCTTCTCTTTGGGGTTGTCTTTGTTGTGACTTCTTCAACAGAAATAATGCTGGACAAATGCAACAACATTTTTCCATAATTTTCACACCACTAGCTACAGGCATGAATTTGGCATCAACATTACCTAAACACTGGCACTGACTTGAGTTCTGAATGCAGTAAGTGCTACTTGTTGGGGTAGTATTGCTGGCCTCTGAAGTCCCAGCTTCATTTAGAAAGACTTATTTGACAAATTCTGCATTTTGTCAGTGGGATAAGAACACTGGCACGTTTTGTGAGTCATATGATTCACTCTAACTTGAGCATGGACTTGACTGTTGCATTCAGTAAGTGCTACTTTTTGGGGCAGTTTTAGTTGACAAAAGCAACTGAATATCTTCAATGCCATATTTTACAAGAATCCCTCTCAGATCACCTCAAGTGGAGACACACATGGTTCTTGTGTTGGTAAAGTGCTTCTTTTTGGGGTTTTCTTGGTTGTGACTTCTTCAACAGGCATATTGCTTGACAAATGCAAAGACAACAGGTTTCCCTAATTTTCACACCACTAGCTAAAGGCATATATTTGGCATCAACATTACCTAAACATGAGCACTGACTTGAGTTCTGAATGCAGGAAGTGCTACTTGTTGGGGTGGTGTTGGTGATCTCTGTAGTCCCAGCTTCATTTACAAAGACTTATTTGACAAATTCTGCATTTTGTCAGTGGGAAAAAACACTGGCATGTTTTGTAAGTCATATGAATTACTCTAACTTGAGCATTGACTTGACTGTTGCATACAGTAAGTGCTACTTGTTGGGGCAGTTTTGCTTGACAATAGCAACTGAATATCTTCAATGCCATATTTTACAAGAATCCCTCTCAGATCACCTCAAATGGAGACACACATGATTCTTGTGCTCATAAGTGCTTCTCTTTGGGGTTGTCT
The DNA here is from genome assembly GCA_029721515.1 of Synanceia verrucosa. Lineage (NCBI taxonomy): Eukaryota > Metazoa > Chordata > Actinopteri > Perciformes > Synanceiidae > Synanceia > Synanceia verrucosa. The sequence continues at coordinate 24,459 of JAQQSB010002150.1, forward strand.
TGGTTGTGAATTCTTCAACAGGAAACTAGCTAGACAAATGCTGAGACAATCACTTTCTATCATTACATATTTGTATGGCTTGAAAGGCTTACTGATGGAGCTCCAACTACTGTACATGCCACAATGTAGCAATGAGTTGGACTGAGAAAAGTCATTCCAATTTAAGTGGCCACTAAACAACTGCTAAAGGCATGCAAATGTTTAAGGTGTTCAGAAAGCCACTGTTTACTTTCAATACTCGAGGCCGTTAAAACTTCAACAAAAAGAGGGTGGGGTTGAGTGAACATGGCTGCATTGAGAATTTAAGATGAGCACATCCGTGTAAGAAACATCACATGCACAGCTGCTGGTTCGCAGTGCAGAGGACACCAGAAAGAAGCATTTGGACTATGGACAAACGTGCCATGAGCACAGAAGACTGATCACGGTAAGTCTTTGAAAAAGACAGAACTTGAGTATTGCCTTAAATTTGGTCTCAGTAGGTGCTACTTGTTGGGTGGTTGAACATGATGTTGCAAATGAAGATAAATGACATTGTAATCAATCTCAGATCACCTCAAGTGGAGACACACATGATTCTTGTGTTGGTAAGTTGCTTCTCTTTGGGGTTGTCTTTGTTGTGACTTCTTCAACAGAAATAATGCTGGACAAATGCAACAACATTTTTCCATAATTTTCACACCACTAGCTACAGGCATGAATTTGGCATCAACATTACCTAAACACTGGCACTGACTTGAGTTCTGAAGGCAGTAAGTGCTACTTGTTGGGGTAGTATTGCTGGCCTCTGAAGTCCCAGCTTCATTTAGAAAGACTTATTTGACAAATTCTGCATTTTGTCAGTGGGATAAGAACACTGGCACGTTTTGTGAGTCATATGATTCACTCTAACTTGAGCATGGACTTGACTGTTGCATTCAGTAAGTGCTACTTTTTGGGGCAGTTTTAGTTGACAAAAGCAACTGAATATCTTCAATGCCATATTTTACAAGAATCCCTCTCAGATCACCTCAAGTGGAGACACACATGGTTCTTGTGTTGGTAAGTGCTTCTTTTTGGGGTTTTCTTGGTTGTGACTTCTTCAACAGGCATATTGCTTGACAAATGCAAAGACAACAGGTTTCCTAATTTTCACACCACTAGCTAAAGGCATATATTTGGCATCAACATTACCTAAACATGAGCACTGACTTGAGTTCTGAATGCAGGAAGTGCTACTTGTTGGGGTGGTGTTGGTGACCTCTGTAGTCCCAGCTTCATTTACAAAGACTTATTTGACAAATTCTGCATTTTGTCAGTGGGAAAAAACACTGGCATGTTTTGTAAGTCATATGAATTACTCTAACTTGAGCATTGACTTGACTGTTGCATACAGTAAGTGCTACTTGTTGGGGCAGTTTTGCTTGACAATAGCAACTGAATATCTTCAATGCCATATTTTACAAGAATCCCTCTCAGATCACCTCAAATGGAGACACACATGATTCTTGTGTTCATAAGTGCTTCTCTTTGGGGTTGTCTTGGTTGTGAGTTCTTCAACAGGAAACTAGCTAGACAAATGCTGAGACAATCACTTTCTATCATTACATATTTGTATGGCTTGAAAGGCTTACTGATGGAGCTCCAACTACTATACATGCCACAATGTAGCAATGAGTTGGACTGAGAAAAGTCATTCCAATTTAAGTGGCCACTCAACAACTGCTAAAGGCATGCAAATGTTGAAGGTGTTCAGAAAGCCACTGTTTACTTTCAATAGTCGAGGCCGTTAAAACTTCAACAAAAAGAGGGTGGGGTTGAGTGAACATGGCTGCATTGAGAATTTAAGATGAGCACATCCGTGTAAGAAACATCACATGCACAGCTGCTGGTTCGCAGTGCAGAGGACACCAGAAAGAAGCATTTGGACTATGGAAAAACGTATGAGCACAGAAGACTGATCACTGTAAGTCTTTGAAAAAGACCGAACTTGAGTATTGCCTTAAATTTGGTCTCAGTAGGTGCTACTTGTTGGGTGGTTGAACATGATGTTGCAAATGAAGATAAATGACATTGTTATCAATCTCAGATCACCTCAAGTGAAGACACACATGATTCTTGTGTTGGTAAGTGCTTCTCTTTGGGGTTGTCTTTGTTGTGACTTCTTCAACAGAAATAATGCTGGACAAATGCAACAACATTTTTCCATAATTTTCACACCACTAGCTACAGGCATGAATTTGGCATCAACATTACCTAAACACTGGCACTGACTTGAGTTCTGAATGCAGTAAGTGCTACTTGTTGGGGTAGTGTTGGTGACCTCTGAAGTCCCAGGTTCATTAAAAAGACTTAATTAAGCAATTCTGCATTTTGTCAGTGGGTTAAGAATACTGGCATGTTTTCTAAGTCATATGAATTACTCTTAACATGAGCATTGACTTGACTGTTGCATTCAGTAAGTGCTACTTGTTGGGGCAGTTTTGCTTGACAAAAGCAACTGAATACCGTTGAGGCCATATTTTACAAGAATCCCTCTCAGATCACCTCAAACAAAGACACTGATGGAGATCGTGTTCCTAAGTGCTTCTCTTTGGGGTTGTCTTGGTTGTGACTTCTTCAACAGGCATATTGCTTGACAAATGCAAAGACAACAGGTTTCCATAATTTTCACACCACTAGCTAAAGGCATATATTTGGCATCAACATGACCTAAACATGAGCACTGACTTGATTTCTGAATGCAGTAAGTGCTACTTGTTGGGGTAGTATTGCTGGCCTCTGAAGTCCCGGCTTCATTTAGAAAGACTTATTTGAGAAATTCTGAATTTTGTCAGTGGGTTAAGAACACAGTCATGTTTTGTAAGTCATATGAATTACTCTAACTTTAGCATTAACTTGACTGTTGCAGTCAGTAAGTGCTACTTGTTGGGTCAGTTTTGCTTGACAAAAGCAACTGAATACCGTTGAGGCCATATTTTACAAGAATCCCTCTCAGATCACCTCAAACAAAGACACTGATGGAGATTGTGTTCCTAAGTGCTTCTCTTTGGGGTTGTCTTGGTTCTGATTTCTTCAACAGGCATATTGCTTGACAAATGCAAAGACAACAGGTTTCCATAATTTTCACACCACTAGCTAAAGGCATATATTTGGCATCAACATGACCTAAACATGAGCACTGACTTGATTTCTGAATGCAGTAAGTGCTACTTGTTTGGGGTAGTGTTGGTGACCTCTGAAGTCCCAGCTTCATTAAAAAGAGTTCATTGAGCAATTCTGCATTTTGTCAGTGGGTTAAGAATACTGGCATGTTTTGTAAGTCAAACGAATTACTCTAACTTGAGCATTGACTTGACTGTTGCATACAGTAAGTGCTACTTGTTGGGGCAGTTTTGCTTGACAATAGCAACTGAATATCTTCAATGCCATATTTTACAAGAATCCCTCTCAGATCACCTTAAATGGAGACACACATGATTCTTGTGTTCATAAGTGCTTCTCTTTGGGGTTGTCTTGGTTGTGAGTTCTTCAACAGGAAACTAGCTAGACAAATACTGAGACAATCACTTTCTATCACTACATATTTGTATGGCTTGAAAGGCTTACTGATGGAGCTCCAACTACATGCCACAATGTAGCAATGAGTTGGACTGAGAAAAGTCATTCAATTTAAGTGGCCACTCAACAACTGCTAAAGGCATGCAAATGTTTAAGGTGTTCAGAAAGCCACTGTTTACTTTCAATAGTCGAGGCCGTTAAAACTTCAACAAAAAGAGGGTGGGGTTGAGTGAACATGGCTGCATTGAGAATTTAAGATGAGCACATCCGTGTAAGAAACATCACATGCACAGCTGCTGGTTCGCAGTGCAGAGGACACCAGAAAGAAGCATTTGGACTATGGACAAACGTATGAGCACAGAAGACTGATCACGGTAAGTCTTTGAAAAAGACCGAACTTGAGTATTGCCTTAAATTTGGTCTCAGTAGGTGCTACTTGTTGGGTGGTTGAACATGATGTTGTCCATGAAGATAAATGACATTGTAATCAATCTCAGATCACCTCAAGTGGAGACACACATGATTCTTGTGTTGGTAAGTGCTTCTCTTTGGGGTTGTCTTTGTTGTGACTTCTTCAACAGAAATAATGCTGGACAAATGCAACAACATTTTTCCATAATTTTCACACCACTAGCTACAGGCATGAATTTGGCATCAACATTACCTCAACACTGGCACTGACTTGAGTTCTGAATGCAGTAAGTGCTACTTGTTGGGGTAGTATTGCTGGCCTCTGAAGTCCCAGCTTCATTTAGAAAGACTTATTTGACAAATTCTGCATTTTGTCAGTGGGATAAGAACTCTGGCACGTTTTGTAAGTCATATGATTTACTGTAACTTGAGCATGGACTTGACTGTTGCATTCAGTAAGTGCTACTTTTTGGGGCAGTTTTAGTTGACAAAAGCAACTGAATACCGTTGAGGCCATATTTTACAAGAATCCCTCTCAGATCACCTCAAACAAAGACACTGATGAGGATCGTGTTCCTAAGTGCTTCTCTTTGGGGTTGTCTTGGTTCTGATTTCTTCAACAGGCATATTGCTTGACAAATGCAAAGACAACAGGTTTCCATAATTTTCACACCACTAGCTAAAGGCATATATTTGGCATCAACATGACCTAAACATGAGCACTGACTTGATTTCTGAATGCAGTAAGTGCTACTTGTTGGGGTAGAGTTGCTGACCTCTGAAGTCCCAGCTTCATTAAAAATAGTTAATTGAGCAATTCTGCATTTTGTCAATGGGTTAAGAATACTGGCATGTTTTGTAAGTCATATGAATTACTCTAACTTGAGCATTGACTTGACTGTTGCATACAGTAAGTGCTACTTGTTGGGGCAGTTTTGTGACAACAGCAACTGAATATCTTCAATGCCATATTTTACAAGAATCCCTCTCAGATCACCTCAAATGGAGACACACATGATTCTTGTGTTCATAAGTGCTTCTCTTTGGGGTTGTCTTGGTTGTGAGTTCTTCAACAGGCATATTGCTTGACAAATGCAAAGACAACAGGTTTCCCTAATTTTCACACCACTAGCTAAAGGCATATATTTCACATCAACATTACCTAAACATGAGCACTGACTTGAGTTCTGAATGCAGGAAGTGCTACTTGTTCAAGGGTAGTGTTGGTGACCTCTGAAGTCCCAGCTTCATTTAGAAAGACTTATCTGACAAATTCTGCATTTTGTCAGTGGGAAAAGAACACTGGCATGTTTTGTAAGACATATGAATTACTCTAACTTGAGCATTGACTTGACTGTTGCATACAGTAAGTGCTACTTGTTGGGGCAGTTTTGTGACAATAGCAACTGAATATCTTCAATGCCATATTTTACAAGAATCCCTCTCAGATCACCTCAAATGGAGACACACATGATTCTTGTGTTCATAAGTGCTTCTCTTTGGGGTTGTCTTGGTTGTGAATTCTTCAACAGGAAACTAGCTAGACAAATGCTGAGACAATCACTTTCTATCATTACATATTTGTATGGCTTGAAAGGCTTACTGATGGAGCTCCAACTACTGTACATGCCACAATGTAGCAATGAGTTGGACTGAGAAAAAGTCATTCAATTTAAGTGGCCACTCAACAACTGCTAAAGGCATGCAAATGTTTAAGGTGTTCAGAAAGCCACTGTTTACTTTCAATAGTCGAGGCCGTTAAAACTTCAACAAAAAGAGGGTGGGGTTGAGTGAACATGGCTGCATTGAGAATTTAAGATGAGCACATCCGTGTAAGAAACATCACATGCACAGCTGCTGGTTCGCAGTGCAGAGGACACCAGAAAGAAGCATTTGGACTATGGACAACCGTATGAGCACAGAAGACTGATCACTGTAAGTCTTTGAAAAAGACCGAACTTGAGTATTGCCTTAAATTTTGGTCACAGTAGGTGTTACTTGTTGGGTGGTTGAACATGATGTTGCAAATTGTACATTGTAATCAATCTCAGATCACCTCAAGTGGAGACACACATGATTCTTGTGTTGGTAAGTGCTTCTCTTTGGGGTTGTCTTTGTTGTGACTTCTTCAACAGAAATAATGCTGGACAAATGCAACAACATTTTTCCATAATTTTCACACCACTAGCTACAGTCATGAATTTGGCATCAACATTACCTAAACATGAGCACTGACTTGATTTCTGAATGCAGTAAGTGCTACTTGTTGGGGTAGTATTACTGGCCTCTGAAGTCGGCTTCATTTAGAAAGACTCATTTGATGAATTCTGAATTTTGTCAATGGGTTAAGAATACTGGCATGTTTAGCTTGAGCATTAACTTGACTGTTGTATTCAGTAAGTGCTACTATACAAATTGATTACTCTGCCAATCCTTTTGGCTCTGACTGACATCTTTTTTGATGCAAGTATTGAGACAAGGCTTTTATGATATCTATCCCTCACCTAAACTTACTGTATATCTTACCTTAAATGTGATCTGTCCCTGGCTAACAGCACCTGCTTGGCGCGGCAGGGGACCAGGCTGCATGGCGCCCTGCAGTCCCTGGATCATGATGGGAGCAGCTAGTCCAACATTCAGTGTCTCCAGTAGACATGGATGTATTTGGCTGCTTAGAGCTATATGGAGATGCACCCAGGGTGGTGCACCCAGCATGTGCTCCGCTCACACCTTCATCCAGCTGATGGTGGACAGTGACCTCATGTCCCGGGTTATGAGCACTTGCAGGACTCTTCCAGGTGACTTGGCTGGTCATTGACAGGCGGAGCTGGTACCATGGGGCTGCACTGAGTAATTTTTCGCACATATTCTCCAGAAGTTGTTGATGAACAGAAACATCAATAGAGGAGCAGAAAGAGGCAAAGTTGATGCACCAAATATTTCGCAGAGGGTTTCAAGTAGTAATCTGTATTCCTCGTCATTGAGAAGTTCTGCATCCAGATCCATGCCGTCGGCAGGCATGTTGTCAGCTGTCTCCGTATGGTTACTCCAGAGGAATGACTGGTGTTTCACTCTGTCTGAACGTTATGGTACCTGAGACAAACATTAATAAGAAGATGATTTTCAGAATCTGATATTGAAACACCATATGCACAATTTTGGGGACAGCACAGTGGTGTAGTGGTGAGTGTCGTGGAAAATATTGAATAGTCAATGAGGAAAGAATGGATGCACCCAGGAGCCTCCGCGGTTGATTGAAGAAGTAACATTTATTGAAGATTCTGATATATCAGGAGGAATATGAACTTTGTCATGGACAACCGTACAGCTGCCAGAGTCCACCACATATTCCTACCTTTCCCTATGGTGCTCAGCCTTATAAACTAACACTCAGTTAAGTACAAGTATATTACCTTACATTACTCTTGAGTAGCGTTACAGTCAGGGCATGCTCATTCTAAGCTCTGAACTAACAGTGGCGCCTGTTGTCTTGCTGACGCTCAGCCATTGGCCTTATCAAAGGGCCAACGCTGGCAGACTCCTCTGACCTTGGTTACCGAGTCAACTTAGAGATAACTAGCCATTTGTTTTCCTTGAGACACTGTGCTTCAAACTTGCATTCTGGAGGGACAGTTTAAGGATATACTGCTGTAAAAAAAGGACACTAGCCAACCCTAGTAACGCCTAAATTTAGAAAAAATCCATAAAAAATCCAGTCACCTCACAGCAAGAAGGTACCGGGTTCGATTCCCGGCCCCGGCCTTACTGTGTTCTCTCCGGGTACTCTGACTTCCTCCCACCATCCAAAAATATGCATGGGGATTAGGTTAATTGGCTAATTTAAATTGACCGTAGGTGTGAATGTGAGTGTGAGTGGTTGTCTGTCTCTATGTGTCCTGTGATGAACTGGAGACTTGTCCAGGGTGTACCCTGCCTTCCGCCCTAAGACAGCTGGGATAGGCTCCAGCCCCCAAATACAGCTTACATGTTGATGTATCAGCATTAATACTCCAATAATATAATATATGATACAATATGAACTGGAGCAGGTACTTTAAAATTTGAGAAATTTTGTAGAACAGTGTTGTATTGACAGCTAACAGACCATTGGTGAAATGTGTTTTGGTAATAATAATAATAGTTGGTTAATGAGTGCTTTACTTTATGTATTTGTGTACTTACTTGATGCCGATAACTGATGGATCAGCAGGCTCAAAAGTTTTGTCTTCACTTTCTCAGGTGAAATGAGCAGCGTGTCTTCTGTTAAACACTTCAGTTGTGTTCCGTTCTGTTCTAATCTGCTTTGATCTGTGTTCTAATCTGCTTTGATCTGTATTCTAATCTGCTTTGATCTGTACTGTACCTTCTATTATCATTTGCACATTCGGTTACCTGGGCAACTGCAAAATAACTAAGTATTGTCAAAAATCAATAAGTGCATTATTACACATTAATGTATTTTCATGCATAATGCATGTATATACACACACACACACACACACACATCAGTCTAGTGTCCAGTGAGCAGTCCAGAAAACAACAGACAGAGAGTCTAAGCAGGTCAGTATTTACCCACACATGCAGTATAAAATTTAACTCTACAGCGTGTAAAACAGAAGAACAAGCATGAATCTCTCATTGCAGAGGGAATTTTCAGAGTGGCGCCACAGGCGGGTAAGTAACCTTAACATTCACATGTTGGCAACATCTTTAACAAGTTTTTTTTCAGCTGAACCTGGGTTTTATAGTTTCATTGTTGTTGGTTGAGGAGATGTTGGCAACATGTACCCTTCTGTTCGATGATATTATCGAGTCACATTTGCTAACAGTTCTCATTGAGATAAGATGACCTATGTTAGCTAAGTATTATTTCTGAAGGCTGCTGACTGAGATAAGAATACATAGCTGGCGTCAAATAAATGCAAAGATAAAATTGTCTCTGCATGAAGGAGAATTGTGCCCGTGGAGACAGTAGGTAACGTTAACTTGTCATTATTTAGCAAGCTAGCATTATCTGTATTCTACCTTCTGTTTATGCCTGTGAAGTGATAGAATATTTGTCATAAATGGTCGAAATATTTAGTGCAACATTGTCTGTCTTATGGTAATGTACTGCCTGTCTTATAGCAACATTTTACAACCAAATTCATGTGTTTATTAGTATGCTAATCGCGACTAAAGCTAATCACTAATTAGCTTACTTGCTAGAGTCTTTGCCTTGACTGTAACATCTAAATAGGGGAAATTGCCCCTCCTATTATATATGTACATAATTATTGTATATGTGTTTATACAGCTAAGTTGACAAGTTGAAGGCTAAACGTGAAAAAATATATGGTCTACATGTAGCTGTATGTATAGTGGGTTTTCACAGCGCGTCACTAGCGCAGCACAGCAGCACAAGAGAGAAGTGGGTGTAAAGTGGAAGGCGTGGGTCGCACCGGAGCCAGGTCACACCAACCAATAGAAACTCTTCTGTCATCCACCAGCGTAGGCCCCGCCCACTGAGTGCAGTGAAATTCACAAGTAAAGTCACTAGCTAGCAAAGTAGCAATGATGGTACGATAAAATATTTAAAGATAAATAACACGCCAGTGTCTTTTTATAGAGATAACTGCTCCTTCTTTGGATGTTGTGGTTTCTAGACTCTATGTTGTTACTAGACTATATGTTGTTCATAGGACTACTGAAATTAGCGCACTAACATGGATTAATCCAGCATCATAATTAATATCATAAAAATCCCTGATATGTATGACAGGGATATTGTAATTTTGAACAACACAATCATCTACTGTATTTCAATGCTATCTTTAGTAAGGACCTCTGATTGTTTGAGGCAACTGAGATTTAGAAAATTGTAGAATATAAAAGTTATTCAACGGTGTTGCCTTTACACAAAGGCACTTTGTGTAAAGACTGAGAGTCCTTTCTCTGTAGTGGGGCTTCTGAACTCTGGAGAAGAATGTCTTTTCAAATCCCACTTCTGATGTATTTTTTCTCCAATTTTGTTGTGTTCATATACTGTAGGAAAGCATCATTTCACCCCATCCTCTCGTGGTGCTCAAACAGTAGATTGAGTACATGGTGAACCTGGGGTCTGAGGAGATGGAGCAGGAGTCCTTGATGATGTGTGAAGTCACTGCAACTGGTCTGTGGTCAGTCAGAACCTTCTGGGATGAGGCAGGATGTTTTGGAACTTTTTAGTCTCAATGTGCAGATAAATTCCAGACTTTGTGGAAACTGTCTTTTGACCCATGATGGTGGTATAGTGGTGAGCATAGCTGCCTTCCAAGCAGTTGATCTGAGTTTGATTCCCAGCAATCACAGTCCTTTTCCTCCAGTGATAGTATAGTGTTGCTTTTATTTTGTCTGAAAGTCAGCAGGAGAGTCATGTATGGCCTACTTTTCAACAGTGATTGGTAGTATGGTGGTTTGCTGACATGTTGTGGGGGATGTAGCTCAGTGGTAGAGTGCATGCTTTGCATGTATGAGCTCCTCGGTTCACTTCCTTGCACTTCCAGCTCTTCTTATATTCACATTAAAGGAAAGGCTCTGTTGTCGCTCACTGTGCCATTTGAAAAACACAGCTGCTTCCTTCTGCAGTCATGGAGAAGAACTAGAATACACTTCTGAATTTGTGGTTCTATTTTGAAAAACTCCCAGGCGGCACAGTGGAGACATCAAATGTAATATAAACCTTATGAAAAACAGAATTAAAATATCACTTAAGTACTTCCAGTTTGAGTTAGCATCTATGAGCTAAGCATGCTACAAGCTAAGCATGTTCATGCAGCTAATCAGATGGATGCTAACGGCTAACAGGCTAAATCTATTATTTAGCAGTGATCAAGTCTCCACAGACCTGAGGATGAAACTAAATGAAGAAGTTAACTACAGGGCTTGTTAAATGGTGTCAGCTGACTGCAGACCAGTCAACATCATGAACACTCTGGTCAAAGAGACAAACATGACATCATTGATCATTCAACCAATGTTAATATGATCTGTAAAACTGCTGGTGTATTATTGCTGGTGTATTATAGAAATTATGAGATAAGGACATAACTGAAAAAATGGAGACCAATGAGTGAGGTAAGACTATTTATGAAACTATGGTTGTTATTATTTTTAAGCACAAATAATGTGTGCATGTTGTTAATTTCACATCCATCCATCCATTTTCTACTGCTTATCCTCGCATAGGGTCAGCGTGGGGGCTGGAGTCTATCCCAGCTGTCTTAGGATGAAAGGCAGGGTACACCTGAACAAGTCACCACTTCATCACAGGGCACTTAGAGACAGACAACCACTCACACTCACATTCATGGTCAACTACGGTCAATTTAAATCAGCCAATTAACCTAATCCCCATACATTTTTGTGTGGATGGTGGGAGGAAGCCAGTGTACCCGAAGAGAACCCACCCATACACTGGGAGAACATATTCACACAGAAAGGCCCAGTCGAGAATCAAACCCTTTACTTACTTGTTCTGAGGCAACAGTGCTAACCACTGCACCACTGTGCCCCCCACTGGAGAGATTTTAAACAGTCACAACTGCCGGGTCTTGGATTTGAATGGCAAATTGGTCCAAAGGTAGTCACGTGTTCCTCACAAACGTGAGGAAACAAAGAAAGAAAGTGGTTCCAAGTCAAAGGATGGATTACATGTAGTGCATTGGAGTCAAATGTACTTACGTTGACCAATGAATAATAGTCAGTGGTCAACATTTTCTATCCTTTGCACAGCATACACACTCAAGTGCTTTGTAGTAGTCAGTACTTTTTGTGTTTTCTATTCTAATTCCTCCTGGAGATTGATGACATTAATGTCGCTCCTCTCACATGCTGAACTTGAGCTAATTCCTCTGTATAAAGAATTACCATGGTAGCTCCACCTAGCTTCTCTAATCTCATGCTCCACTTTCACACACTATAGAAGTCCATGTAAACACGACTGGAAGGTGTTCTGGATTGTGAGTCAGCAGAGAATGTTGTTGAGGCTGAGTACTTCAGACAATGACCTGCAAATCCATAGTTCTGCAAGCAAGGGTTCAGATCCTAGCATACATTAGTTTATCATTGATCATGGACTGCAAATCCATTGTGCTCTGTACAGGTGGGTTCATTGTTGTTGCATTAATGTTCACATCAGTCTGCTGAGATTTACGTTATTAAGGTTTACGTGGAGGTGTGTGTTTTTTAAGACCACTTGTGTGCAGTTTGTTTAAAAAAAAAAACAAGTGACACTACTTTCTTCATAGTTAATCTTCTATCTTAATTGTAA
>JAQQSB010002152.1:0-36527 GCA_029721515.1 Synanceia verrucosa
AAACTTGTAAAAACTATAAAAAGGATTGGACTTGGCCTTGTGCTTGGGGTTCCTGGAGCAGCCCAAGGCCCCAGAAACCCAGATCTGTTCCAACATTCTTTGTCTCGCTCATTAAATAGAGGTTTTAATTGAGAAATCTCCTCGTCTTCTTCGTCTTCTCTCCCTCTCATCAACGACCACGCAGGAAAACGGGTGAAAGGTATATTTAATCTTATTTGGAGTCAGATTACTTATTGCCTGTTGAGTGTTGTTCTCGAGTGTGGGAAATTAGTACCGGAATACCCATCAAAGATAGGAAAACCCTACCCAAGAGTGTGGGAAATTAATGTACCTCGTGGGAAGTAATAGTACCTCTTGTATAAGCGTACCTCGTCTGAAATATAAGTACCTCTTGTAACAAGCACAACCACCCGTTAGTTTCTTTCAAACCCTGAGTTCAGTTCACATTTATCTTCTTGGACTGGGACTGTCCCGTACAGAACTTAGACTGACACACAACTGAGTGTAATTGTCCAGTTAACATAAACATGAGCAGGACAACCAGTGTTACAGTGTTACAATATATATACTCAATGATGATGGTTTAATAATTTTATATTGGTGTTTATCTATTTTTTGGGTCCCTGTCAGTCGTGGACCCTTGGAATTGTCCTAAATTTTCTCCCCTATACGGCGCCCATGGATAGAGCCAGGCGGCTGAGAGTTAAACAGTGCATGCTGCAGCCTTCACTGGGCTGGTGAAGGTGAGGAGAGCCAGGAGAGACCTGAGGAGATCATAACAGCAGATGGAAACAGAGTTACTTCTGCAATAAAGTACAACAAAACGCATCGTCTTATTTGTCCATTTAATACCACTTTAATATTTGAAAAGAAAAGGAAAAAGCAGAAATTATTCTAGTTTTATATTTGTTTCATAATTGATATCTTTTCCTTAATTTTGATGTGTTTCAGCTCAGATACAAGAGTCGAGTTAATGAGTCAATGCTTTAATAAATTAATCTGTTAGTTTTTCTACTTTCATGTGGTTGCAGTAGCTTCAATAGCTTTGACATTTAGCCTCCTACAGCCTCTTAAAGACAGTAATGTTAGCCATGATCTACAACGTCCCTCACCTTCAGTCTCCCAGTGTCCTTGAACGCCTCAACTGTAATTCTGCTGTGTCACTTCGGAGATGCTTCAAGCTCTGAGTCTTAGAGAGGTAAGTGTTGTCTCTCTCAACAGATAACTTTTTAACAGTAAATAAGTGGTAAAAATGAATTGAAAACACAGGATCAGTGGTTTAAATCAACAAAAATATGTTGTGATAACTGGTGTGCTTCACACCTCAAAGCAGCATTTCTATTCCTACTTTGTTAGCTAATGTTAGCAATGCTGCTAACGGTTGCTAACGATAACGTTTGCTAGGTTAGTCAGCAAAAAAAGAGTCTGAACTTTTTTCCCCACTAAATAAGAACTGTTGTCTTGTTTACTCTCTCACTCAGTTAACTAGGATATGGAAGCAAATCTGTACCATAATTCAAATTAAAATGTGTTAACAGAAATGCTTTTTCATTTATAGCTGTATTTTTTACTCAAAAACAACACTTTTACCTTCTGATCGCCGTAACGCTTGATGCAAGTAGTTGCAGGTCTGATTTATTGTAAATGATTGTTACAGCTCAAGACACATTTTGTGCGTCATAGTGCATCGTAGCCACCACAATATTATCATATGCGGCTAAAGGGCGAGAACATACTTGTGAGGCTTTTCTTTGTACACTGTCTTCACTCACACATACATATTCATGTGAAAAATGGGCGCTACTTAAGCCTGAAAATTTGGTCTACGTAGCCTGTTAATGTGGATCTTGGGCGCATGTGTGGACATCTCTATGCATTCTGCTGTATACATACTGTATGCTGTTACCAATCCATTTCTGCACTTCTAGCTTTTTAATATATGAACTGGTGCCAACACTTCCTCTTGACCAATATATTATTATAATTTATAATAATAACAATTATGATAATACAATCGTCATTACAAGTTTTAAGTTATACACTTCTCATGCTTGTATAGACAGTTAAAAGTGGCTATCAAACGACCTATTTAAAGGTACCAGAATACAGGAAAAGACATCTACTCTCTTAGAACTCCTCTGGTGAGGATCGATTCCTCCCCCTGAGACCTTGTATACTTTTCATAGATATATTGACACTACTATTAATTCAGCATGATCCTGATCCCACCATCAATGTTATGGGAATACCATAATTTAAATTTCATTATGCTATCTTGCTGTTGTGCCTTCATTTTAATTTCTAAACAAAAACTATCCAATAATCCAAGGAATTGTTGGGCTGTATGTTTATCTCGCCATTTATGTCTGGATGTTTTTTTTATAACTATATCATCATTTTTGTTTTATTTTTTCATTCTGGTTCTTTGAACATATTCAAAATAAAGTTCAGTTGAATTCAATTTCCCTTTACTTTTCTTCCAGCTGAGGTTTTGAGGCTGTTCAGTCCTTACTTGTCCAGGGTGTACCCTGCCTTCCGCCCTAAGACAGCTGGGATAGGCTCCAGCCCCCAAATACAGCTTACATGTTGATGTATCAGCATTAATACACCAATAATATAATATATGATACAATATGAACTGGAGCAGGTACTTTAAAATTTGAGATATTTTGTAGAACAGTGTTGTATTGACAGCTAACAGACCATTGGTGAAATGTGTTTTGGTAATAATAATAATAGCTGGTTAATGAGTGCTTTACTTTATGTATTTGTGTACTTACTTGATGCCGATAACTGATGGATCAGCTAGCTCAAAAGTTTTGTCTTCACTTTCTCAGGTGAAATGAGCAGCGTGTCTTCTGTTAAACACTTCAGTTGTGTTCCGTTCTGTTCTAATCTGCTTTGATCTGAATTCTAATCTGCTTTGATCTGTATTCTATTCTGCTTTGATCTGTATTCTAATCTGCTTTGATCTGTACTGTACCTTCTATTATCATTTGCACATTCGGTTACCCGGGCAACCGCAAAGTAACTAAGTATTGTCAAAAATCAATAAGTGCGTTATTACACATTAATGTATCTTAATGCATAATGCATGTATACACACACACACACACACACATACATCAGTCTAGTGTCCAGTGACCAGTCCAGTTAACAACAGACTGAGAGTCTAAGCAGGTCAGTTTTTATCCAGACATGCAGTGTAAATTTTAACTCTACAGCGTGTTAAACTGTAGAAAAAGCTTGAATCTCTGCTTGCAGAGGGAATTTTCCAGAGTGGCGCCACAGACGGGTAAGTAACCTTAACATTCACGTTGGCAACATCTTTAACAAGTTGGCAACATGTACCCTTCTGTTCGATGATATTATCGAGTCACAGTTGCTAACAGTTCTCACTGAGATAAAATGAACTATGTTAGCTAAGTATTATTTCTGAAGGCTGCTGACTGAGATAAGAATACATAGCTGGCATCAAATAAATGCAAAGATAAAATTGTCTCTGCATTTGTATTCATTCATTTGTACTATTTAACTGTGAAACGATCGTTTAACATGTTAGTTACCGTGTTTCAACACTGCCTCCATCCACTAACGTTTTTCCAGCACAGCAGCCGCTTTCTGACGGAGCATCTCTGTGCATGCAATGTCGGACTTTTTAAACAGAACAATGATACGAAATGAGGATGTATTCCCGCACTAAACAGACTCAGTATACTCTGGTCATCTATCTGTATCAGCAGGGATCATGAGTCGACAATAAAGTCTTTATAAGCCAGCGGCAAAATATGCCGACACATACCAATAAGTGGCAGCATCCAAGTGAACTCTATTTTACACAGCCTATGGGTATTGGGTAAAATAGTACTAGATATTTACACACGGAAAAAAATGCAACAAACAATCCTTTGACGGTCGATTAGTACAATCAACAATCCCCATGCATGTTTTTGGATGGTGGGGGGAAGCCGGAGTACCCGGAGAGAACCCACGCTAACACGAGGAGAACATGCAAACTCCACATCGGGAACCGGGCATCTTCTTGCTGTGAGGCGACAGTGCTAACCATTGCACCACCGTGCCGCCCACACACGCCATATTGCCAGAAACAAACACAGACCCCTGAGTGTAGCCTAGTCTAGCTCAGACGACGCTTTAGCAAAGAGCTAACTGCCGGTAGCTGTCTGTGAACCTGTCAGTCAACGTAACCACGCCCTTATTTGTGCAAGAATTTTAAGCCATTATAACACTAAAACGGTTGTGATAAAAAAAAAAAAAAAATCACCCCCCTCACAGTGTTCACAGAGGTGGAGACTATCGGTAGAGACCAAAAAATTAAAATGTACCAGACTGTAAATATGTTTTTTAAAGCTTTAAAGTCGGTTATTTTAACATGGTGGTCAATAGAGAATTGCTCACTTCCGGAGCCAGCCCCCAGCGGCCGGACGGGAATTGCAGCTTTTTGAACGCGGAAGTGGTCCTCACTTGGAGAACCCACAACTGCTCCCTTGATCTAAATAGGGGAAATTGCCCCTCCTATTATATATGTACATGATTATTGTATCTGTGTTTATACAGCTAAGTTGACATGAAGGCTAAACATGAAAAAAGATATGGTCTACATGTAGCTGTATAGATACAATATGTCTTAACTGATAGCATGAAGCATTTGTTGATCATGATTCAGCTATATTAACTATGCTCTTATTTTCATAGTAATCAAGCAAATTGCAATCAGAGCAGACCAATAGCTGGTAAGTAGGCCAAGGTTATTGTACAAAATGATGCTTGTCGCTTTACTGTACAACTACCAGCAGCTAGCACCAGCAATGGTTCATAAAGGATCTTTGCTAGGCTAAATACTGGAACCAGTGAACCACTTTAAAAAATGAAAAATTAATCAATTATCAAAATAGTTGCCAATCGACTAATTGATTACTCTGCCAATCCTTTTGGCTCTGACTGACATCTTTTTTGATGCAGGTATTGAGACAAGACTTTTATGATATCTATCCTTAACCTAAACTTACTGTACATCTTACCTTAAATCTGATCTGTCCCTGGCTAACAGCACCTGCCTGACACAGCAGGGGACCAGGCTGCATGACGTCCTGCAGTCCCTGGATCATGATGGGAGCAGCTAGTCCAACATTCAGTGTCTCAGTAGACATGGATGTATTTGGCTGCTTAGAGCTATATGGAGCTGCACCCAGGGTGGGGCACCCAGCATGTGGTCCGCTCACACTTTCATCCAGCTGATGGTGGACAGTGGCAACATGTCCCAGGTTATGAGCACCTGCAGGACTCTTCAGGTGACTTGGCTGGTCAGTGACAGGCGGAGCTGTTACCATGGGGCTGCACTGAGTAATTTCTTCGCACAGACTCTCCAGAAGTTGTTGATGAACAGAATCATCAATAGGAGCAGAAAGAGGTGAAGTTGATGCACCAAATATATCGCAGAGGGTTTCAAGTAGTAATCTGTATTCCTCGTCAGGGAGAAGTTCAAACAAAAACACCATATGCACATTTTTGGGGGCGGCACAGTGGTGCAGTGGTTAGCACTGTCACCTCCCAGCAAGAAGGTATTCCCGGCCCCGGGGCCTTACTGTGTTCTCCCCGTGTCTGTGTGGGTTCTCTCCGGGTACTCTGACTTCCTCCCACCATCCAAAAACATACATGGGGATTAGGTTAATTGGCTAATTTCAATTGACCGTAGGTGTGAATGTGAGTGTGAGTGATTGTCTGTCTCTATGTGTCCTGTGATGAACTGGAGACTTGTCCAGGGTGTACCCTGCCTTCCGCCCTAAGACAGCTGGGATAGGTTCCAGTCCCCAAATACAGCTTACATGTTGATGTATCAGCATTAATACTCCAATAATATAATATATGATACAATATGAACTGGAGCAGGTACTTTAAAATTTGAGAAATTTTGTAGAACAGTGTTGTATTGACAGCTAACAGACCATTGGTGAAATGTGTTTTGGTAATAATAATAATAGCTGGTTAATGAGTGCTTTACTTTATGTATTTGTGTACTTACTTGATGCCGATAACTGATGGATCAGCTAGCTCAAAAGTTTTGTCTTCACTTTCTCAGGTGAAATGAGCAGCGTGTCTTCTGTTAAACACTTCAGGTGTGTTCCGTTCTGTTCTAATCTGCTTTGATCTGTATTCTAATCTGCTTTGATCTGTATTCTAATCTGCTTTGATCTGAATTCTATTCTGCTTTGATCTGTATTCTAATCTGCTTTGATCTGAATTCTATTCTACTTTGATCTGTATTCTAATCTGCTTTGATCTGTATTCTAATCTGCTTTGATCTGAATTCTATTCTACTTTGATCTGTATTCTAATCTGCTTTGATCTGTACTGTACATTCTATTATCATTTGCACATTTGGTTACCCGGGCAACCACAAAGTAACTAAATATTGTCAAAAATCAGTAAGTGCATTATTACACATCAATGTATCTTAATGCATAATGCATGTATACACACACACACACACACACACACACATCAGTCTAGTGTCCAGTGATCAGTCCAGTTAACAACAGACAGAGAGTCTAAGCAGGTCAGTTTTTATCCAGACATGCAGTGTAAATTTGAACTCTACAGTGTGTTAAACTGTAGAAAAAGCTTGAATCTCTGCTTGCAGAGGGAATTTTCCAGAGTGGCGCCACAGACGGGTAAGTAACCTTAACATTCACATGTTGGCAACATCTTTAACAAGTTTTTTTTTCAACTGAACATGGTTTTTATATTTTTATTGTTGTCAGTTGAGGAGATGTTGGCAACATGTACCCTTCTGTTTGATGATATTATCGAGTCACAGTTGCTAACAGTTCTCACTGAGATAAGATGACCTATGTTAGCTAAGTATTATTTCTGAAGGCTGCTGACTGAGATAAGAATACATGGCTGGTGTCAAATAAATGTAAAGATAAAATTGTCTCTGCATGAAGGTGAATTGTGCCTGTGGAGACGGTAGGTAACGTTAACTTGTCATTATTTAGCAAGCTAGCATTATCTGTATTCTACCTTCTGTTTATGCCTGTGAAGTGATAGAATATTTGTCATAAATGGTCGAAAAGTTTAGTGCAACATCGTCTGTCTTATTGTAATGTACTGCCTGTCTTATAGCAACATTTTTACAACCAAATTCATGTTGGTTGTACTGTACAACTACCAGAAGCTAGCACCAGCAATGGTTCATAAAGGATCTTTGCTAGCACTAGCAGCTAACCTGTTTCTTTTCTGTCTGTTTCTGTTGTAACAGTTAAATAATATATAAGTAGTTCAGCTATTTTATATAATACAAATTGCTACTGAATCAAATTCATAGGTAACTCTTTGTTTATATTGCTATTTTTTTTAGGCTTTCTGACCTAACCTGATGCCTTCATGAGAGAAGGTTAGTTTGTACATACACACAATTCATCATAAAATCATTCCTTCTGAACTACCTGAGTCAATAATTGTTTCTGTTAAAATAAAAAAATTGATGAGAATAACCTGTTCCACTTTCTGACATGACATGAAACTCACTCTACTTAGTTGACCCTTTGATTCTCATCAGAAGGAAATGCATGGTCTTTCATATGTTTACAATTTCTGTTACACTTATTCTTTTTACTTCAGTGTGCCTAAAATTCAACATCCCAGAAGATAGACAGCTAGATATGAAGGTGTATGAGCAGTCTGACACAGAAGTTGATGCAGAGGTTTTTGATGAAATAGTGATGGAGTCACCTGGAACCTTCTGAGTCACGTTGAAAAACGAAGAACTTGGTAATCACTGACCATTCAGAAATATGTTCATATTATACTTTGGATGGGATACACACATTAACACTTCAATAAAATATGCTTCTGTTTTGTTCATATTTCTTAATACACAGTTTCTTCTTTCTCATCAGCATCATCATCATCATCATCCTCCTCAGCAGCATCTGACGATACTATCATTCTGAACTTCACAGTGTGTGACCGTCCTGAAGAAGCAGACACTGCCGAAGGAAGTCAACCTAAAAGGCCATGCAACATAAACTACGAGGCACAAGCAGTGGGTAGTGGACAATGTTGTTAAGTCTAATCACGATTTTATTCCATTTGTTGTGGAGTGTTTTTTAAGTAAAAAAATGTGATGGCATATTTTATGTCAATTTAAGTTGATTAAAAATCCTAACATCAAAGCCCGGCGGTGAACGCAACATGCAAGAGTATGCAAAGACCAAATCTGACAGATGCCACCCAGTGGCGGTCAAAGGGGGCAAAGGGCACTGGCACCCGGGCGGTATGTTACTAGAGAGGGCACTTTGCGAAGAGTAACAATGAGAAAAAAAATGCAGGCGAGCCCAAAACATACACAAAAAAAAAAAAAGCGCCCCCTTGCCTGCAAATGATGCAGCGGCTGCCGCCCCAAAAACATGAGATCAACCAGGCAGTCTCTCCACGTTATGTTCGCCCCGCTCACCCCGACGAGGAGCAGCAGGAGCAGCACACCGGTGTGTCGCGTGTCACACGTGGCGTGTGTGTAATGGTCAATCAGCCTTTAGCCTGCCTGGAGGAGTGTCAAGCATCAAAACATAAACAACTAGTTGTGTTACACAAGCAGTATCATGTCCAAAAGAAAAAGAATAAAGCTGTCAGGATTCCAATACAGAAAACCCCATTGGTCTGCTCAGGGTGCCAAACTAGCTAGGACCGCCACTGATGCCACCAGAAGACAGATGATAAACATACTTGCTGCTGAGATGACAGAAACACATGGGTAGGTACCATAAATGTGTGCTTTAAAGGAACATGGTTAGTATTGTTTTATTGTATTGCCCAGTGCAAATGCCAATTGAGTGATGGTCATCACTGAATTCATACATCAGGACATCCCCCCCAAAAGTCTCAGACTGATTTATGCACAGAGGATAATTGCTTTTTCTCCATTAGGAATGGGAACGACACAGGATTTTGTGTCAATTGTCGAGGCCCATGTGTCGAATTTTGTTGAATTGTCGGCCTTTTTTTTATTTTATTTTATTTTTTTTTACAGTAGTGGCAGCAACAATGCAGAGGGTGGAAAATATTCTACATTGTACTACATCATTTTAGGCTTAAAGACATGGCTGTAATGTCCAATATTGACAATCAAAGCAGTGACAATAAAAATGACAGACTTTTGCAAACTTAAAATGTTTATTCAACGTCCCTCTTAATTACCACCACACCTGTCGGCGCCGACAGATTTCACAGCCTCTCTTCTGATGACCGTAACTCCTGATCAGTGTGTGCTATTGAAGGCATTCAGTTGATTCTGAAAGCAGATAAATTGGGCTTTTCAACAATATAATGTTTATTACAGTAAAGTACAAATGTTTAATCACAGGTGAGGTTTCACTTCTACACCTGAAAAAAAGGGAGCGCTTCTCCTCACCGACACTCCTGAATCCAGTGCCGGTGCCTTGTTATTTACCTTTGACATATTTTATTATTTCTTTACCTTGTGTGCTGAGAGTGCTGTAAATCAGAGTCAGATTCCTCATACCTGAAGCTGTTCTGAATCTGATCATTCTATTTCATATTTGATCAATAGCAGTTACACCTCCGTGCCCTGTCTGAACAGGTGAGCCACCTGTTTAATAGCTGATCACCAGCTCAAATAGCTGTAAATCACTGCCACTCCTAAACTAATCAAATTATCGTATCAATAAAGAATCACAGATGCCGGGTATAAGCGCCATTTATTATTGTTTAATGGTTTACATTGATTTATGATGATGTTTTACTGAAGAAATAACTTTGAATTTGCTTGTATTTTGAGCTGTCTGTGTTGCCATCGTTGAGTTATGCGTTGAGTTATTTGAATGTGGCTTCACTTAGCATTTGCTGTTAGCTCAGAGAAACATGTCAGCGCCATGAGAGCTTATCCCCCGCTTCTAGTTCCTCCTCGCGGGACTGACTGAGTGATTCTACCGGCTTCCTCAGAGGAGGACGCTGGCTTCCTCCTCCGAAGAAGCCCTTACTCGCCCCCGCTGAGTTTGTCTGGCTACAGTCATGTGACAAATCAACGGCAAGCAAAGGAGGTTACAATCCAGTGAAAAAGGTGAAGAGAACCCAGTGCGCTTTGTGTTCACAACGCACAGATTAGATGAACCGCACTGAGACCACCATGGTTCGCTTCAAAGGGGTCTGAGTGCGGTTGTTGTGTTCACATGTTGTATCGCGCAAACAATGCTGAGTCATTGGTCTCAGTTCGTTTGAAGGGCTGAAAGGGACAAACACCCTTAAAAACACCCTTATTTACATGACATTACCTGGTTAATTTACAGACATAAACCATTGTCCCTGGGTGGGCTCAAAGGGAGCTTGGCACACTTCAGCCAATCAAAAATAACATACTGCCACACATCAGTCAATCAGAAAATAGCACTGCTATATCTGGGTAAGATACAGGTGATGATTTTAAGTGGAGAACACAAAGCATTAATGTGGGATAACGTCAGATGAGAGAACATGTTTTTAACAGATCTGTTGAAAAGTTGAATTGTTTTTTTTTTTTTAAATTATTTTTATATCAGTTGGATTATTGTGGTAATATGCAAAAGAAAAAGGCTAGTTCCTGCTTTGACCCTCGAGCTTGGAGAGAACCCGATACACATCAGTCATCCTTAAATTCTTGATCTTTCACTACAGTAAAAGTCAATGTGTGGAATCCTGGGTCTCCTGGAGTTTATTTTGAACACAACACAGAGAAAACACAGACGGGATACATTTGCAGCTCTTCAGTTATATAGTCAGACCTGATGCTCTGAGTACATGTGATCTAAATGATCAAACATAGAACAGAACAGTGAGTGAGCAAAGACAAATGAAAAAGTACAGCAAATATTATCCTTATAGTGTAAGTGACTGTGGAGGAGCTCCCTCCAAACAGGACAATTAGCACTCATCCATAACTTAACTATGCTAAGGTAATCAAGAAATGAGTGAGCAAAGGCAAATAAAAAGTAATTACAGCAAATATTATCCTTATATGTTAACTTCACCCCAGGCCTGATCCTCCACCCTCTGTGTAATTTTGAAAGAAATAAAGAAAAGGAGAGGCTTTCTCTAACAGGGAACAAATTTGAAAAAGTAGATGGCCATTTTCAATTTGACTCAGCTTGAGCTACCTGTACACTTTCAAGATTAACTCATGGGGTGTCACCTGCTTTAGAAAAAGTGCCTTGTGCCAGCCATTTTCATCCATTTTGAATTTTTTTTTTAAACCCACAGGATATTTTGTGCTATGACTATGAAAACACTGAATAGTTAAAAAAATGTTTTCACCTTGTTCCATTCTTGTTTTATCAGAGTAGAGGCCACTTTTACCAAAATCACCACTTTTTGTCCAGATTCTATTTGTTTTGCTCTCTAAAGTGATCGTCTCCACTTCCTGCTTTGATCTCTGTGGCGTATACTGTCTCTGTATGTTCTGACTACAGATCCCAGAAGCCCAAACATTACTCACACATTACTCATTAAACATTACTCACTGTATGAGAGTGCCCTTTTATGCCAGCTGCAGAAAAAAACACTTTGATACATGCTGTGGCTCAGTGGTAGAGCAGGTTGTTTCGTGATCGGAAGATCACTGGTTCAAATCCTGGTTCCCCCGAGGTGCATGTCGAAGTGTTCTTGAGAAAGATACTGAACCCCAAATTGCTCCTGATGAGCTGCTGGTGCCTTACATGGCAGTCTCTGGCATCAGTGTATGAATATGGGTGTGTGAATGGGGAAATATAGTGTAAAGCACTTTGAGCTGTCGGTAAACTGGAAAAGCACTATACAAACGCAACACCTTTTATTATACAGTATGTCAGTGGCACTCCAGCATTGGATTTTAAATGATGTACAAACATGTGTACGGCACTCAAAGAGTTTATCCCAGCATTGATGTGTTTCATACGATCATTTCATTTGCAGCTCAGTAAACCTGTTAAAGTGTGCAGCACTCCATCAGTGAGCACCTGCTGAAGAAAAGATGAAGACTGAAAAAGAATTACAGCTTTCAGAGAGGATACAGGAAGTCACAGAAATGATTACACCCTGTGGGATCTGACCTGAAGGCTACCTGTAATTTGTTGACCATGTTGGAATATTTTGTGATGATGAAGAGATCATCAGTGTTATTCACTTCACCTGTCAGTGGTCAGAATATTATACCTGATCAGTGGATGTTAGTGATTTGGTGCATGACATGTAAACTTAAACCTATATATATATTTATATATATATATATATATAAACATGTAAATGTGGTGCAAATGTGATATTTCACACAGTTATGTTATCTTGCTAGCTTTTATAACAGATATAAACAGTACAGACAGAAATAAAATGAGTTTTACTTGTTTCAGTAATGTGAGTAAACAGCATTCATGTGGATGCTGATTAATGATGGGAAGTTTGTCTCTTTTCAGAGAGCAAACTTCCATCATTAATGCATCTCTATGTCTGCTTAGATTTAGGATGAAGGGCTTGGTCTGCTCCTCTGCTATGAAAATCTTTTTCACCACATGTTAAAAAAAAGAGTCAACTGGACTTGCTTGAGGTTTGTTGAAGACGTCTCACCTCTCATCCAAGAGGCTTCTTCAGTTCTAACTGACTGGTAGAGAGTCCAGATACTTATACTCCTGTTGGAACAAAAAATAAACGACTGAAACTATCAAAACAGTAGATCTTGTTAGGAATCATTACCATTAATGTGTAACTGTTGGATTATCCCTGATATAGTTTTTCAAAATAAAACCAACCATTCAGAAGCCTATTGCTGTCATTCTTCTCATGACTGAAGCAGGAAGCTGCTGGTGAGGGAGCGTCCAAGTGAGCGTTCATGTCTTCATGTCCTCATTGTGCTGCCCATCATATAATATAATATAATGTAAGCAATGAAAAACTCTGAAAAAAGTCGAAGCAAGCAAACTACAAGCAATGTTTGTGTCAATATGCTGAACATTGACTGTGGCAGGTGAAACACACACAACACAGCATTCCTGGATCTTCTCTGTATGAAAAGATAAAATCTCACTTAAAATCTTTATTTTTCATAGTGAAGTTTTAAGAAGGATCACAGGAAGAGTTCAGAGAAATAGTTCCTATTGTGATCTTTTCAGAAATGTTTGGGCTTTCTTTAACACAGAGTCAGCATTCTTCTTCCAATCCAGCTTACTGTCAAGATAAATACCAAGGTACTTATAAAACTGAACTATTTCTACTTCCTGCCCCTTGATGGTGACAGACGAGACACTCGCCTTATTCTTACTGAAGCTGATGAAAACTCTTTAGTTTAATCAACATTAATCTGTAGAAAATTGGCATCACAATAACGGGAAAAGAAATCAATCTCCCTTTTATAGGCCAAGTTGTCACCCTTATTGATAAGACTGATAAGAACACTATCATCAGAAAATTTCTGCATATGGCAAATAGACTCAGTATGTCTGCAATCTCAGTATCTCAGAATTCCGGAAGTTCCATCTCTGAATTCTGAAGTTCCAAAGACAACAATCATGTCATAATCATAAGTTATATGATTGGAGACAAAACAGACACTCAGAATCAACCTTCTTCTGCCACCTGATTGGTTGGTTGATGTGGCACTATGGGCATAACGGTGAGCTCTGCTGAGTGAGCACAGGAGAAGAAGAGAGAGAGAGGGAATGTGATTGAGCCCAGGAGAAATGCTGAGAGTGAGCGGTTATCATTATTGAGCAGAGAATATATTTTGTTCAGGAATGTGGTGCAGATATAAGAGTTCAAAAGTTTTATTCTCATATGCACAGCAAAACAGATAGTTATACTACACAGTGAAATTCTTATTCTGTTCATTCTCCCTAAAAAAAGATGACACATTAAATAAGAACAGGAGAAACAACAGTAATAAAAACAACACTAAACAATTAAAAGCAACAAAACAATACCAACAATACAGTGTTCAATGTTATGAAGATGTGCATGTGTTACGTGTGGCGAGTGTGAGTGTGAGTGATTCATTGAGAAGCCTGATGGCCTGTGGATAGAAGCTGTTTGTCAGCCTTGTGGTCCTGGACTTCAAACTCCTGTAACGTCTGCCTGATGGTTGCAGTGTGAAGAGTGAGTGTTGTGGGTGTCTGTTGTCTCTGATGAGGTTGTGTGTTCTTCGTAGGACTCTGGTTTTGTAAATATCTTGCAGTGAGGGGAACGCTGCTTCAGCAATGTGCTGTGAAGTCCTGATCACCCGCTGGAGTGCCTTCCTGTCTTGTGCTGAGCAGTTTCCGTACCAGCTCATGATAGAGGCTGTAAGGACACTCTCGATAGTGCATCTGTAGAAGCAGCTGAGGATTTTGGGTATTGTGAGACCAGGTGAGGTCCTCGCTGATGTTGGTGCCAAGAACCTTGAAGGTTTTCACCCTCTCCACCTCAGTCTCATCAATATAATATACAGGGGTTTATGCGGCTCCTTTGTCCTTGTTCTTGGGTCGATGCAGAGCAGTGGATTAAACAGAGTGGTGACAACTTCAGATCTCGCCGCCGGAGCGGTCACGTGGTTCATGTACCCCTCAATAGTTCCAAGTGTAGCCTGCACTGTCCATGCTCTTCAACGGGACAGACTGCAGTGAGTGCACATTTAAGAGGTAAATATTATAATTAACCGTAATAAGTCAACATTTGCAACTCTTATTAGATTACTGTGTACACGTCAAAGTCACTTGCATATATTGAGTGCCTGTATGACAAATAAAAGTGAAATATTACAAGTTTGTCTGGTTGTGTTTTTGGAGGGAAAACTTTGCTAGCTTCACTAACTGGATAATAAGAAACTATATCGTAACCTGATGCAAAGTGATCTCTTATTTAGCAACATAAGGCTATTCTCGAACACTTTCTGAGATTGGACAATGATGATAAATTATGGTTTTCATTCAGAGATTTTATGTGGGCAATTTAAATGAATGTCACAACCACGTGTGTGTGTGTGTGTGTGTGTGTGTGTGTGTGTGTGTGAAAACAAGAAAAAAAAAATCAAAAAATTATGACAAGGCTCAAAATAAACTGATATTGTAAAACCAGACGTGCTTGTCATCAATAACGTGTATGCATGTATAATGTATGATTTAATGTCAATAGAATGAGAGTTGACTGTTACCACCAATGCTATTGAACAATCACAGATACATACAAAACATTACATATAAACACATTTAATAAAGTCATATGTCAAATGCAGGCAGCTATTATCATAAAAATATAAAAAATAAAATAAAAAATAAAAAAAATCGATCCCAATTCCTGACTAAAAAAAACGTAATTACATTTGGGACATACATTTTTACATATAAAGGGGTCCCCTCGATATCAATAAGACACGTATTGCCATTAAACTGGTTGATATTTTATCATTTTACCTCGGTGAGTGCTTGCCTTATGGCCATAGAAGTGAACGGCGTCCGACGTGACAGGCGGCCATGTTGGAACTATTGAGAGTTCCATAACCCGGAAGTGGGGTCCGCTGGGCTGTACAGCGTATGCCTGTGGGAGTGTCGCCACTCTGTTTAATCCATTGCTCTGGTTTCTACTTCACAACTATAATGTTGAAAAACAGCAAGATCACTCTATAAACTCATTATATCTCACAAATAAAATGTCAGCAAAGTCCATAAAGAGCTAAAGGTTGAACTCAGACATCAGTCAGTTTTCGTTCTTCCTCCTATTATGCTCTGCAGTATCGGTAGAGGAGGAGACAATTGATCAATTTACAGTCACATCAATAACTATCATGAACAGTGTTAACATAGATAATATATCAATGACAGCTCTGCAGTCTGCAACTTGTCATACCACATCAAGCCAGCCAAGCTACACTGGGGATTTATTCTTATACTTTTATTATGTCAAAATAAAAGCCTTAACAAATGGGATTCTATAAACCGGCAAACAAACCGGCTTTTATTTTGAAAATAACACAGGAAGTTCTGAGTAAAAACTGACACTTATCAGAGCCAGCGCTGTACAACAGTGGAAGGCAGCAATGTTCCTAAACAGGGCAGATCAAGATGATGATTTATTGTAATCATTCCACCATGTTGATGCTTATTTAATACTTGTAACAATAACTAATATTAGTTTCACACTTATAAATGCACTGACAGATTTAACGCTCTGTCGTCTCTGCCGCTCAGACCAGCTGGTCCTAGCTGCACTGTGTGTGTGTATGTGGGTGTGTATGCGTGGGTGTGTGTGGGTGTGCGTGGGTGTGTGTGTGTGTGTGTGTGGGTGTGTGTGTGTGTGTGTGTGTGTGTGTGTGTGTGTGTGTGTGTGTGTGTGTGTATGTGGGTGTGTGTGGGTGTGTGTGTGTGGGTGTGTGTGTGGGTGTGTGTATGTGGGTGTGTATGCGTGGGCGTGCGTGTGTGTGTGTGTGTGTGTGTGTGTGTATGTGGGTGTGTATGCGTGGGTGTGTATGTGTGTGTGAGATTGATAATGTCATCAATCACACAGTGATGCTGTGTTGATGGAGGTGCATGAATATCACCTAATTCTGCTGGCCACCCCTACATAATTTCAACACCCCTTGGGCCAGGGCCACCCCTATGAAAAAGTCTAGACACGCCCCTGGTGTGTCTACCATCCACATTAAATGTGTGCCTGTCCAAGATTCATGTTGCAAACGCACACACCGAAGCATGCACTTTGTGCTTCGCTGTGAAGATTAAATCAGAGTTCGGGGCTTTTATTTTGAAAGGACAGTCATAGCCACAGCTTCCTGTGAGGAAACAGCTACTCCTCTGGAGTTTGGGGCTTTTATTTTTAAAAATGAGTCTGATTCAGAGCAGTTAATCCTATGTGGATCCCCCACCTGACACGCACCAACATCCATTCACACTCTGCCACTGATTATAAGCTGACCTGTCGATTTACCTCTCGTTAAAAAAAACTGTAAAGAGTAGAGCTTAGATTTTTGGATGTGAATGATGCTATATTCATGGAGGTGCATGCACATCACCTAATTCTGCTGTCCTGCATGGCTTCGACACCCAGTGGGGCACCCCTATAAAAAAGTCTAGGCACGCCCCTGCTCTGTCTCCCACACTGGCTCTCACTGCCTGCCACTGAATTCAAGCTGAGTTGGACCTGTCAAACTCCTCTGAATAAATCAAAAACCGTAAGGAGAAGGCCGACAGCGGCAGGTTAAACACAAGAGATTTCTCAGCTTTTTCAGGCCTTTTCCTCTGAAAAATAAAACAGGACCCTATGGAGGGATTTTGGGAGGTGCTGCCCTAATTAAGGGTCTGAAGCCCAAATTATAAATCTCACAGACACCACAGACACATTGGTACGACCGGGACGAGATTTCCAAAGTTTTGCTGTAAAAATTATGTCAGTGGGGTGTACATAACCCTCACAATCGCAATTTGAATATATTTTACGACGATTTAGAAGCTGTCCTCCACTCTAGGTGTGTAGTTCTCCCACTCTAGTGCACGCAATAGACACCCATGTTAACCACTAAGGGACAGCACATGACTTTTCAGGGAAATTGTGATGAAGGCCTGGATTTCTTACTTACAAAATGCAAAGCAATAACCAAGTGGAACCCCATAAAATTGTCTTGGTGTATCAGCACTGATATAAAATAGTGGTGTGAATATGGTTGAGAGGAAAAAAAACATCAAAGGAGCACTGGGGTTCTTCTTTGAGCCAAGGATCCACAATACTGGGAAAATTCATACCTCAGAAACATCGAAGGACTACAAGACACACACACACACACACACACACACACACACACACACACAGTTGTTGAAGG
Organism: Synanceia verrucosa; assembly: GCA_029721515.1. Classification (NCBI taxonomy): domain Eukaryota; kingdom Metazoa; phylum Chordata; class Actinopteri; order Perciformes; family Synanceiidae; genus Synanceia; species Synanceia verrucosa. Next base: position 17,825 of record JAQQSB010002152.1, read on the forward strand.
GTACAGTGACTCGCTACTCAGAGACTGACAGATTGACATGGAAACAATTCATGCCGAGTCATGTCAACCAAAGCTGTCCAGAGATGTCCACAGATTTCCAAAGATGACCACTGATGTCAGAGAGAGAGAGAGACCGGCGATGAAGCGACTCAAGCCGAAGTCGCCTCCATGGGATCCAGCAGATCCAAGCACCCGAGGTCCAGACAGAACCTGCAGCCACTCCTCACTGCTCAACACCTTCCATCTATCTACGAGCAGTGATATGATACACCTACTGTACATCTTCACATATTAAAGAGTTTGAAGATTAGATACTAACTTAACTGGCCAAATTTAGAGTTTATCTAGAGAACTTAATAATACTGAATAATAAAATACTAAAACTTAGATTCAGAATAGTAAACTGCTCCACAGCCTTCTCTGATGCCTCTCAAACTCTCAACTGCTGAACGATGCACAAACCCTGAATTAAGTGTTGTTAACAACAGTACAACTCTTAATGTGGTTCATAGATATCAATCACTGAATCTAACTGGTTACACTGAAATAATTAATCATTTGTTCATCCATCTTTCCTTTTTTTTAATCATTCATTCTATTATGGTCACATTGAATTAATACCATTTATTCATCCATCAATCTTCCTGCATTCCGTTATTTTATATTTTCTATTTTATTATTTTCTGTTAGTAATCTGGTCATTTAGTTTGTCAAATTAATCATTTATTATTAGTTATTTTCTGTGACAGTAGTAGTCTGATCATGTATTTTGTCAAATAAACATCTCATTTATAAAGAACTTGGTTATTTGATTTGTGTGTGTATATAAAGTAATTGAATCACTGTACACTAGATCAAGAACTCTGTAGCAATCCTGAGATTAGTAGAGACTCTATTAGATTAATGTATCAAATTCACAAGTTTTCCCCTGTTTTAGCAAAAATTGAATGGCGTCTGATAATTTCTAGCAATACTATTATAGAGTGTAATACTGAATTATACCTGAAGCTAGAGTGTCACTACTGTCCTTCACCCTTTTTATGACAATTCTTGGACTTTATAATTAATGACTTCAGAGTTATTGGTTATAAATAAACAGTTTGATATTAATTTCAATAATTTATAGATTAAATCTGCTCCAGATCTTATTCTTAGATTCTACATCATGCAGTAATAAAGTGAACATGCTTTGATGTTATTCATTTATTATTATACATTTAAACATTGGCTAAAACAAACAACATTTTGGAACAATTGAAATGACTTGTAACAATTAACAATTAAAAACAACACAGAACAAAAAATTAAATGAAACAAAACTTTTTACAGCATGACCTCATTGTAAAAGAGAGGATCGGCTGGAGTCCAGAGGTCCTGGGGTGGTCCTGCTGGTCCAGGGGTCTGATGGTCCAGGGGTCCTAGGGGTCTCACTTCCTGGTCCCTCCTGGACCTCTTGGACCTCACGTACTCAGGCCTCCCACGGTAAATCACCCTTATCTGAATGCCAAGGAATGTGGGGTGGCAACGGTTACAGTTTTTTCCCACACATGCAGTGGGATCACATGTCTGGTGTATGTGTGCTGTCAAGCACCTCCACTTTATTACCATCCAGACAGGATGCCCTCCAATGCTGAAAACAGCATCAATATCACTCCAAACTGTAGGACATAAATCACATTCAGTTTATTTGCTGCATGGACTTGCTTATGTGACAATCACAGTAAATATATGAATCAATAAAGTGGCTATCAAGACCAATAATAAAGCATATGTTAGTCCATACACTCTACCTGGTTCAGTGCATCTGTGTGTACCAGTGTTAGTATGGAGTGGTTAGCCTCCTTCAGAGGTGCAGAGTTCGCCACCCTCCAGGTGGGTCATTTGAACACTCATCCCATCCTGCAGGGGAGTCACTGTTAAGTTTTCACCTCTCTCCAGGACTTGGAAACTTAAGGATTCCTCTCCTTCATTCTGCAATAATACAAAGCAGAGTGCATGAGCAGTGTTTACTGACTGTGTTCACACCTGAGGAACAAACTCCCTGGTCAAATTACTAAAACTCTTTAATTTATGCAAAATGTGCATTTTCTCCACGTAGTGTGTGAATTCATTACTTAAACAGCGTGACAAATGTTTGCTTTCCATATGTGAAACAAAACACATCCATTTAGCAGTTTCCTTACTTCCTTTACTGAGGAGATTTGGCCCCTCAGAGTGCAGCCATGTTCCCGGTGTGGTGTGCTTGGTGATGTTCATGCACTAAATGTGACAAAAGACAAAAGTTTTTAGAAATGTCATCAACAATGTTCAAAAGCAGGACAGGCATGACACTTCTTGTGGAGCAACTAAATTCTAAGCAATGTTCTCCTATAGAAATGTACCCTGCTGATGAATCCTGGATTGTAACCCAGGTGATCTATCCCCTTGGTTTCACGTCTCCACGATGGTCATCATTTTTGATGGTGGGTGGATGAGGGCTTTCGCTTCGGCCTCCATGGTGCAAAGCAGGGTACAGTCACTGATGCACACTTATATATTAGTAGTGTCCTCTGCGTGGACAGGATGGATTTGTACAATCCTTGTGGGCAAGTGCATACTTTAATCAAATAGCTGCTGCCCTCTCTGACCCTGGGCAGCAAGGTGCTCTCATACAGAACCATCTTTCTGAGTAGGCTGTGCCATCGCTGACTGCTGCAGTTGTGTTTTTGTAGGATGAGAGGGCCTTTACATCGCTCTCTCTGAACTGCCAGTCCTTCACGGTGGTACTCTTTGTAAAGAGAGTACTTTTACTTTTATTGGGGGAGCCTCTGATATGGGGCAGTTGGCACGCCTAATGAGCTTGAGAGCCATTGAGAAGAAATAAAGAGACAAGCTTATGTTATAGTATTGTAGTTTGGGTGTTGGATAATTTAGAGGATGAACAGCTGGAGAGAAACCAAAGGACTTCCTTTATGGTACAAACTGTTGGAGTTCATTATCCTGATCATAAAGTATTCATGAAGTCATGATGTTGCTGGCTCCCGGCACAGCATAAGAGCCCTGTGCACCTTTCTACACACTGTTTTATAGCCTGACATTGACACAGCATGGGGAGTCTATGTAGAGAATCACCAAGATGAGTCTACTACTTATGTATTTTCCATCCCATGAGCCCTGGTATAAAAAAATAATGTGATTAACTCAGGAATATTCATGAAGTCTTTTTAACCAAGTTTCTAAACATCTTGGTGAATCAAAGCCTGATGATATATGTTGCTGTTTATAATGTGTGCATATTGACATTAATCAGCCTTAGATCATATACCAGTGGTAGAACATGTTACAGTTTTAAATTTTGTCTAAAATATTCAATGTGTTGTTCCAGTTCATTTACCAAAGTTACTAGAGCAAAGCTGGCGCTTGTACACGTCATCTACAGTGGCTCCAGGAAGATGTGAAAACTTAATTAAAAAGTTTTAATCAGTAACACGTCTTAGATGGAGTTGAACACATTATAGTTTTACTGGGGCTGATAAGCTGAAACAACCAGAGGGAGAGTGAGCCATCTTCCTTTTTGTCCAATCTTTGTCGATAGCTGCATGCTGATTTGTTTGTCCTGAGAAGACCACAGGATCTAGGTAGTGATGAACGGCATTGGAGGTGTGCGAATATGTGTTTAAGGTGGAGTGAGTGGAGTGAGGAAACACATGAGGTAAGACATCACATGATTGCACACTGTTTAATTTAATGCACCAATGCATTTTCATAGTTCTTAACATTATCATTATTTAACTGAGATGTTTTTCAAAAGCTGACTTAAGTCTGAAGGTGACAGTGCAGTGTAATGTAGCGCATGACGCGCAGCTGCTGGGCTCGTGGTGATGCTTGCGAGGTGACGTCACGTCCCCGTGAAGTGCCTCTGATGGCGAATGTGAACGGCGTATCCAGGTAACTTATATTTGCTTATATGACACTTGGGGATCAGCTCGTGATGTTAACTGCAGTTGACGTTAACAGAGCAGGTAGTGTTAACTGCATCGTTCATGCGTTAACTCCTGTAAAGTGGCTAAACTCGCTTGTTACCTGACTTCACGGTGGTACTCTCTTTTAAAGAGTACTTTTATTGGGGGGAGCCTCTGATATGGGGCAGTTGGCATGCCAACGGTTTTTGAGAAAAATAAAGAGACAAACATATGTTATAGTATTATAGAGCTGTTGGATAATTGGGATGAACAGCTGGAGAAAACAAGGACTTCCTTTAGTACAAACAGTTCATTATCCTGATCATAAAGTATTCATGAAGTCATGATGTTGCTGGCCGGCACAATAGGACGCCCTGTGCACCTTTCACACTGTTTTATAGCCTGACATTGACACAACATGGGAGTCTATGTAGAGTTTCAACTAAGATGATCACTACTTATTTTGAAAAACGAGTCTGATTTAGAGCAGTTAATCCTATATGGATCCTCCACCTGACACGCACCAACAGCCATTTACTCAGTCTGCCACTGATTATAAGCTGACAAATTACCTCTCATCAAAAAAAAAACAAAAAAACTGGAAATAGTAGAGTTTAGATTTTTGCATGTGAGTAGGTGCATGCACATCACCTAATTCTGCTGTCCACCCCTGCATGGCTTCGACACCCCATGGGGCACCCCTATGAAAAAGTCGAGGCACGCCCCTGCTGTCTCCCACACTGGCTCTCACTGCCTGCCACTGATTTCAAGCTGAGTTGGACCTGTCGAACTCCTCTGAATGAATCAAAAACCTTAAGGCGTAGGCCTTTGGGGTTTGGACGAGAGAAGACAGGAGCTTGCAATGATCGCAGTGGTGTAAATTTTATGTCTCTAGCCCACTCAGAAGGCCGACAGCGGCAGGTTAAACACAAGAAGTTTCTCTGCTTTCTCACGCCTTTTCCTCTGAAAATTAACATTGGACCCTATGGAGGGATTTTTGCAGGTGCTGCCCTAATTAAGGGTCTGGAGCCAAAACTGTAAACCTCAGAGACATGAGAGACACATCGCTACAACCAGGACAAGATTTCCAACGTTTTGAGGTAAAAATTATGTTGGTGGGGTGTACGTAGTGTCGTGGAAAATATTGACGAGTCAATGAGGAAAGAATGGATGAACCCAGGAGCCTCTTAATAGTTATCCATGTAATATGAGTAGATTCAAATAGACAACGGTACAGAATTAATTATAACCTAAACAAAAATATCAAGTTGATTTTTAAAAGATGAACTCCCTAATGTGTAAATAATATTAATAAAAAAGAATTTAATTTCTAATTATCAATGATACATAATTGTGTAATAATCATCTAATTTGAATTTTATCACTGCACTGAATTTAATCTTAATATTCTTCCTTTTGATGAATAACTAGCCTGTGGTACAGAACTTAAGAAATACTGAAATAAGAATTTTATTAACTATTCGTTTTGTGCTTCACACACGTTGTCGCACATCCCTGTACACTGCAACCACAGTCTTATTTCAAACCAGAAGAAAACATCAAAGCATGAACTGTATTATAATAGAGCTGAAGTCAAGAAATGTTCCAGCCACCTCACCGATGGTGGAACTGTAAAAGAGCAAAAACATGACAATGAACTCCATAAACTGCCATGTTCAAAACAGGAGCATTAAAACACAAAGTAATATCTGCATTTACAAAAGTGAACAGCTAGCTTAACAAAGTAACTGCAAATAATATGGAGCAGGGACATGATGGGAATTGCAGACATAATTTAAAAAAAAAAAACACTTCAATTAAAATCTGCCTGTTTATATTAATTTCAATCAACTCAATGTTCTCTCTATTTGGGATTTTATAAATATAATTATGTTTTATGTTTTTATTATTAACTACAATGGGTGCATTTTATTTGAAATTTAATGAAATAGTTAATCTCAAAATCAAAAAACGCAATCATATTGAGTCATATTTTATCTAGTACATTTAATTCAAATCTACATGAGCACTGAATCATTTCTTACAGTGAAGTGACCCTGTGACCATGGTGCCCTCCACCTAGCCCCAAACTAGGAAGTTCTGATATATCAGGAGGAATATGAACTTTGCTTCGTGGACAACCCGTGCAGCTGCAGAGTCCGCCACATGTTCCTAACTTCCCTATGCGATGCTCAGCCTTATAAACTAACACCCAGTTAAGTACAAAGTATATTACCTTACATTACTCTATGGGCAGCATTACAGTCAGGGCATGCTCATTCTAAGCTCTGAACTAACAAGTCTATTATACTTGGCTGACGCTCAGCCATTGGCCTTATCAAAGGGACCAGCAGCAGCAGACTCCTCTGATCCATCTTTGGTTGCTAGTCAACTTAGAGATAACTAGCCATCTGTTTTCCTTGTGACACTGTTGCTTCAACTTTGCATTCTGGAGGGGACATAGGAACTCCTAAATTTAGAAAAAATCCATAATAATACTGAAGCAAAATACAGCTTTTATTGTGTTTTGTTGCGAGCATTTTGTAAAAAGTGAAAAAATCCTATATATATATCTTCTTTACCAATGTCTGCTGAAACAAGTGAGTCTTAAATCTCCCCCTTATAGAAAGCGTGTAGATAAGGAGAATACCCTCCTCCAGTAGAGAACACTGCCATTCACATTCACACCTACAGTCAATTTAAATTAGCCAATTAGCCTAATCCCCATGCAGACGTCTTTTTGGATGGTGGGAGGCAGATGGAGTACCAGGAGAGAACCCACGCAGACACTTGGAGTATACAAACTCCACACAGAAAGAGGCGGCCAGGGATTCTAACAGGGTATCTTCTTGCTGTGAGGCGACAATTACTAACCACTACACCACCCGTGCCGCCCACACAAACCTGACAAAAAGTTAGATAATTAAATTTAAGATGAGCGTTGAAAATTTTAGAATTAAATTTAAAAGTTCAATATTGAAAGTATTAGCATTTAGCATTAGGAGGAACTGTTCCCTATACAGTCCAAAAATCTAAGACAGAAACAGCCTGTTCTCAAGCCAGAGCTCAATACAGTGGTTTTTAACTGGCTGGAATTCAGGACCAGGGCTGAGTTTGTGGTAGAGTATTGTTGGACGTCTGAGACTTAGATATAAAATTGCAGAAAAAGTGGATTATATGTGATCTTTAAATAAATATATAAATAAACAGCCCTGCGATGAGGTGGCGACTTGTCCAGAGTGTACCCTGCCTTCCGCCTCTAAGACAGCTGGGATAGGCTCCAGCCCCCCACGACTTATGAGGATAAGCGGTAGATAATGGATGGATGGATGGAAATAAATAGAAATAAAAATAGCAGAGAGCAAGTTCAGAAGACACTGGTGTTTTACAGGAACATCAGCAATCATGAGAACAGTCACTGTTGTCATGATGCTCATGCTCCAGTTTTGCTGACCAGTGACTGTGGGGTGGTGACAGTGGCAAGGAAAAACTTATTTTTTTAAGAAGAAGCCTTGAGGAGAGCCCAGCTCTCTGTAGTGACCCTTACTCCCTGAGGGCTGTGGGACAAACCTGATGGGCTTCAGGTTCAATGGATTGGCTTCCTTTGGCTTTGTCCATTCAACAATGGACCTCCTCTCTCTCCTGGCTTCTGGTGAGTCTTCTGATGCTTTTGCAGGAGTGTCCCACGCTCTGCTCCTGAGGACACAGACAAATCACTTGCAGCGAATAGTGTGTTTCAAGCCATCTTTCTTTCACTGCAGGCCCAAGTTAATAAATAGATGCAATAGATGCTAAATCGGGCAACTGTCTCTTTACCTGTATTTTATAAACAGGATGTAGGCTGACTTCTGCCGCTGTTTGCACACTGCCGCGTCGGGTTGTTTCCATGACCTCAAAGATCTTTGAATGTAGAGCCAACAACTCAGATGGCGCATTTTGGACTGTCATCTGGATGAATGCCGTCACTAGATGTGTAGTGGTCCTAAACGGAGAGAGAACGCTGTTAAAGATCACCTAATTATGCAAAAATCACTTTTATAAAGGTCATTCTAACAGCGATGGTATGTGTCCCCATAGCCTGTGAATGAGGCCCCAGGAGTGAAAAAGTCTTTCAACCTCCTTCCCTGCTTGCTCCTCTTCTTTGCCAGTGTGTGCTGAAACATTAGCGAAGTTGAACATTTCTCCCCTGTTGACGTCCAACAGGGAGATGTCCCTCCCTCCAGTAGAGAACACTGCCTTTGAGCCAGCTACCAATTCCTGGGATATATAACCCTCCTCCTAGTTCCCTCTGCCTTAGAAAGAGAGCTCCCAAAGTTTAACATAGGTAAACGGAGCTGCAAGTTATTTTCATTTTGTGTTGCTTTACTGTGTAGCTCTACTTAGCGTGATAGCCTGCAAACATGTCCCTGTAAACATTATTTTCTGCAGCTACCCGGAGCTGCAGGAGGACCTCTGTATCACGCTAAGTAGAGTGCTACAACAATAAAGCAACATAAAATGCAATGACTTTAGCTTCCATGCTCTGTGGTTGTGTCCCAGACAGTTAGGTACCGATCCATGCTTCAACTTTGGTAGCCAAGCATAATAAGTATGGGCTCATGTGTTTACAAAGCAGTCCCCGGTTAGCACCAAGCGACTAACCAAGCTTCTTCATAGCAGAATAATGTATCCTATACTGTCCAGATCTTCCCCAGTACTTTGTATTTCCCCTGGAAGAAGGGACACAGACAACCAAAGGGGCTGGAGGTGATAGAGTGCAACTTCAATGAGGAGAAGTGCATCCTTCTCTTTCCCTGTGGTATATTTGTCATCTTAGCTAGCTCCATTAGCTGCAGGTGCTAATGCTACAGGGCCATGTATTTACTGACAGAGCACTGCAAGCTAACGGAGCTAAGATTTCAGGAGACATTTCAACATAAGCTCCTGTAGAGCACAAGGCTCATTTGAAGCTAGCATTAGTACACTTGGCCCCACTTGTAATTTGGGTGATTCTGACTATTGTTAACAGGTATTGCCATCTGTGCACTGCAGAGTGTTACAACATCTTTTGCCAGTGCCAGTACGCACACAGAGAGAGAGAGAGTGATTAGGGGTGACAATACACTTTGAATACAATATTGTTGGACATCTGAGACCTATATAAAAATTGCTGAAAAAAGGTGTATAATAGGGAGACCTTTAACACTCTGAGATGCAGCAGAGGGGGTTATGAAGGTGAAAATACATCCATCCATTCATCCATTATCTACCGCTTATCCTCATAGGGTCGTGGGGGGGCTGGAGCCTATTCCAGCTGTTTTAGGGTGGAAGGCAGGGTACACCCTGGACAAGTCGCCACCTCATCGCAGGACACATAGGAGAGACCAGACAACCACTCACACTCACATTCACACCTGCTACGGTCGATTTAAATTAACCAATTGAAAATCTAATCCCCATGCATGTTTTTGGATGGTGGAAGGAAGCTTCGGAGTACCCAGAAAGGACCCGGGCCTGGGATTCAAACTCTTGCTGTGAGGCTGACACTGCTAACCACTACACCACCATGGGTGAAAATACTTGTGTATTAAGAATTATGAACGGTTCTTATATTTGCTATTGAAATCTGGTTTACAGCTTGTTAAATAGACATTAATCTGAGCTTCTTGAGTGTGATTTTCCTTACACAGATTTTTTCTACTGATGTTGAAATGAAGCTGATTGTGTTGACAAGACTGCAGCAGAAAGCATCCTGAGAGGGAGCACAGTTAATAAGTTAGCTTTGACACTCACATATTTTGACACATGTTCAGGTTATTTTCAAGCCTGGATATTGCTGTGTTTTCTACCTGTTTGGTGGACACCACTATGTCCCTGGAGCAGGCGTGGACCAGGTCATGGATTTTCACCATCTTGTAAGCGGAGGTGAAGTTGAAGCGTTTGAGGTGCAGTATGAGCACCCTAAGTAGAAGAAAAAGGTGGTTAGAAAGGGATCGTTCTCATGATGATGGTGATCTGTTTGAACGTCCTCAGGTGGGAGTCAATAGATCCATTTATGTGTGGATATGATGTCACTCACCTTGGTAGTTTGATGAAGGCCAACTTCTGGCCTGATGTCTTCCCTCCGCATTCACACTTGTAACACAACTCAGTGCCCTATGATACAGAGACATCAGGCTGTGTGTTGTTAACTAGTAAAGAACTAAGTAAGAAAAGACACAGAAAGAGAAGTTCCAGTGATGTTGTAGCTGAGCGAAGACCAGGTGAGTCTTGCAACTGAATAGACCTGAGGCTTATGTCCTCCACTTTAGTTATCAGGAACCAGATCCCAGGGACTGGAATGTGAACTCCACCTCTCTTTTTAGACTGGGCCCCATGTTTTTTATGATGTTGGTGCTCTCTCTATGGTTTTACCCCTTGCATGTCCTGGTGTTTTCCATGCTGGACATCAGGGTGCTCTCTCACAGGGCAGATGTATGTGGTGTCCATGCATGCTGCAATGTCCTGCAGCAGAGGGGACAGACTCTGGATCTGATAAAGGATAACTGTCAGGAACTCACTGAGCGTCCTGAACACACAGAAACCACACAGAAGAATTTAAACGCTTACAGGAAACTATCAGGAGGAGGAAACACAAAACCAGCTGATTTACACTTTGCATATAGTCGACAGAACTCTGGCGCCAGGACTGAGACCACCTGGCAGAACGAGTGCAGGAAGCATCCTTTAAGAAGGAGTCCGTGGAGGAAGGAGCGTCACTTATGGCCATAAAAAGTCCTGCAGGAGGTGAAAGGAATTGAATCATGTTGTTCTTCTTGATTTGTGTTAAATATGGTAAAATGTGGTTTGTGTGTGTGTGTGTGTGTGTGTGTGTAGGTGAAGAGGGCTGTAGCTCATCAGTTGAGCGTCAGGTATTGAACACCAGACATACTCCTGTCCACTGACACAACTGACAAAGTTGTCAAGCCCCAGTAGACTCTGCAGGCAGGCGTTCATATAGCAGCTCATGCCAATGTTTGGGGAACCTGACAGGGAAACAACGGTTCAATCAACATCTTCACAAAAAAATCACTGACTAGGCTCATTTCTCACAAGTTCTTATAATGATCACTCACCCAAAGCATTTTGTTTTCCACAATCCAGCTTTCCTGAGAGGCATGGTACAGTCGTCATCAGTGATGCTTAGCTGGTCACTGTAGGGGGAAGAGCACCTTTCTGGTGATCCAGAACTATAGGCTAGAAGAAGAAACAAATATTTAATTGTCTGATTGATTTTTATTATTGGCACATAGAATGAGTGTTTACCTATTCAACTGTCCAGTTTAGCTGATGCCAAAGGGAAGTGCTAGCAGGTCGCAAAGGCAGAGCTCCATTCAAAAAATCAAGCCAGAGACTTATAACTGCGATCAAAACATACTGATTAGATTAATACATTTTTTGTGAATCTGTCCAAGATTTCACCTGTAATTCAACAAACAAATAATCCTATCATTTAATTACACAAAGTTCTTTGTAAACACAGATCTTGTGGAGCTAATTTGGTGTTTCTCTGATTTTAGCAACTTCCAAGCAAATATTTGTCTTTGTGGTTTCTGCTCATCAGAGATTATTGGAACATATAGACACACAGAGCAACAGGAAATTGATGCGTTAGGTGGCAGTGTGATTTATGTGCTGATTAAGTGGTCAATTTCCCTGCCAATGATTTAGTTTAGTTTCAGCACCATGGCAGTGGGCCACTCCTGTTAAGAGCATCTTAAAAAGGAGTGATCCAACAAATGGCATTAGAGGCTCATCTAGAAACACTCTTATCTGCCAAGTGACCTTTCTAGCTAAGACCTTCTTAAACTATCTCATATCCCATAAGAGTGAATCTTAACTTGGTAACCAGTCTATGTCTGTGAGTATTAACCCCTTCTCTGACTATTTTTTAAATGTACAACAGCCCTACTACATCACTCATAGTCAGTGAAATAATCTTTAATAAATGTGGAGGGGAGTTGGAGAGGAGCTTACCGGTGAAGGTCATCCTTACAGCAAAGCTTGTCTCCATCCTCCGGCTCTGGAGCCAGACCAGACACCACTATGTCCTCCTGGGTTTGGGACAGCTGATGGAAGAAGAAACATGTTTGGGTCAGTATTTGTTTGGTTTTTGTACTGGGTATACATTATGGTTATTATGTGTTATTATGGTAGAGAAGCTTCAGACAGCTCAAGCCCTGAACTGTACTAACTTGATCATATGTGAGAAAACACCAACATTTCTCAGGAAACAAAAAGATGCTACTGTGCTGACTGAGACAGTGCACAGAGAGAGGTAGTATTCATGTGTGTGAGTGAGGGGCAGTGAAGGCAGCATTAAATGAAAGCACTTACCTCCTCCTGAACATTCTCCTGGTCTTCCAGTAAGTGTTTATTTTACCTTGTGTTTTTTTTTCTGTTGGAATGAAAACAAATGTGATGAAATAATGCATATAAATCATTATCAGTTCTCATTTAGTCAAACACTTTTCAATGAAACAAACATGGAAAACCTGAAACACTTTACAGGGGATTCTTGGCTGGCTGTTGAGGTTTTGGAGAACCCCTCTTTCGATGTGGTGTCACCGGTGATGAAGGAAACATGCTTTGTCTATTTCATTTCAAGATGTTTATTTCATCCCAAAGTCAGTGTTTTTAGATTAATGTTCGTTTAGCCCATTATACACAACTTAAATTTAATAAAATGGTAGAAAAAAATAATTTAAAAATGTTGACAGACTTGGTCAGAGTTGAGAAGTCTGGGATGTTTCTAAAACTGTCCTTCTTAAAGAGTGAAAATTCTTACCTGTCCTTTCTCCTCACATTGTGATTAGTTTTTTGGGATACCTTCCCCTGCTGCAAACAGGACTTTGCTTGTGGCGTTCACTTGCTCTTTGGCTTTTTTCCAGTCTCAGATGGTTCTGGTGGGACTGGAGCAGAGGTGACAGCAGCGTCTATTAGTTCAGACAAAAACATAATTAAAAAAGTTGGGTCATTTATTACATAATAAATCATTTGTAAAACTGTTTGAAATAGTTAAACATTTAAAGGGCATAAACAAAGCTGGATCATTTTTAGTCAAGAATGAGAATTATAAATTGTAATTTATAATAAATTGTATATATATATATATATATATATATATATATATATATATATATATATATATATATATATATAACATAAAAAATCATAAACATTTTATAATAACCATAAATTATATAAATGGTGAATAGATAAACTCAGTTAATAGTTATTTTACTGCAAACAGAGAATAATTAACTATTTATTTTTAATAGTAATACTCTAACTGATGGTAAAGTTATATTATAATAAAGCTGATAAAGTATTATTATTACATTCTATTAACATCAGTAAACTATTTATGAACAGTTTATTATTTGCACACATCACGCATTTAATGGTATATTTAACTATTTGTTAGTGATTACCAAGACAATGTTTATAAAAACTGCCTTTCATTGTTAAACAAAAATAACAAGAGAGGAATCATTTCCTATTCCAGTTCCCCTGATCAAAAAACAATATATAAACAATTAAATAAAGTATTATAATCATCATTCCCACGACTTTAAAATATATCAAAACAATATTTGTATTTATGTACAAACGAATAACTAAAAGCATTCTATTATATTTATCTTTTTTTATTCTTATTTAAAGTAAAATTGTATATTAACATAGTTATACGTAGTATATATGCAGATACTCTTTTCAAATCAAGTTCCTTATATGTACTGATTTACATCTATGTAATGTTCATAGATATTTTACAAATAATTTGAGATAAGGTTTACAAATAATATATTCTCCATTATTCAATATTTCTATCTAAAGTTCAGAAAACATGATAAGCATTAATAATAAACACGATTAATTGTCATATCTACTGGTCATTGAGAGTAAAATATATATTACCTAAGTTTAATTCTTAATCCAGATTTACCATATACATGTATATGTGGTTATTATTACTTGTTTCCAATAAATCACTTGCTAGAAAGTGTTAAATAGAATTAATAAAATCACACAAAAATAAATAATGTAGCTGACACTGGATATTAAAAATTCATAAGGCCGTCAAGCTAATGACAGTGATCAATTTTCTTGCCTCTTTTGAGAGTTGAGGCGGTGTTTGCTCTCATCTACCACATTATCCTCCACTGATGTGTTTGCTTTTTCTGTGCAGAGAAAAGCGAAGAATGAAAATCATTATTGACAGAAAAGTAGAAAAAGTTCACAAGGAAACCGCAAATAATAATCTGGAGGAAAAATGTGACTAATCATCTTTAAAGCAAACCTTCCAGTTGATGTCTCAAGTTTGTCCAAACATTTTGGAAGTGATTTTCATCTGTGTTTGTCAAAACAATACAAGTCCAATGAATCAACTAGTAGTGATCAACTGATGAACCAGGTTACAGAGTTACTCAGGAGAACTAACATGACTTCAAGAGAGGAATGGAATAGAATCTAAGACATCATAGAAATTCCAACAAACGTTCCAAAATGACGTGTGGGTCATATGTTGGAATGTTTTTATTTCAAACTGTACTCAAGTACAGACCTCAACTTCGCTTTCATTGAAGGGCTGCAACAACGAATCGATAGGCAATCAATAAAAATCTATTATTAAAAAGTGATCAATTCGTTGTGTCAGCAGTGGATTAATTTGTCAGTCACCGCACATCACGGAGTTTACTTGAGTTGAACGGACGGATAAACAAAAAAAAATAAAATAAATATAAAAAATAAATAGATAAATAAATTTAAAAAAGATTGAATGATTGACGAGGATGTAATAACTGCTGTTAAACACCACAGAAGAAGAGCAGAGTGTTATTCATGTGGAGCGGAGTTTAATGTGTTTAACCTTACAGATGTAAGCTCTACTGTTGTTTATAACGTAATTTTAACATGTAGCTACTTAACATAGTAGCTACTTTATTAGCCTCTGTTGCTGCTATAGACTGATGTCTCTCTGGTTGTGGATTTAGAATGACGCTTCGTGTAAAAGCACATCTTACTGTCGGAATGACAATGACTTTTTTTACTGGTTAAGGACAAAACAGCATGAAGGATGCCGATGTTGTGTGTGAATGATTCCCTGCAGTAAGTTATTGGCAAAGCTTTAAAACACATCTTTTTATTACCAGGCAAATTAAGCACAGCGCAAACATTGCCGGACTTCTGGTCAGCTCTCAAAGTAAGCCTTCAGAATAAAAAGCATACAGGGATAGTGGCGAGTACACCACAGAGTAGGAGATGGAGAGAGGTTTTAAAATAACATTACCAGTGACGTGAACATCAGATAGAAATCCTATATACGTGTGTTAATACTTGTGTGTGTGTGTGTGTATATATATATATGTATGTATATATATATATATATATATATATATATATATATATAACCATGCATATATATGCAACGAGACAAGGGAAGACAAGACTATTCATACATGAGGTAATGTGGAACAGGTGGAGACAATCAGGGCAGGGTCAGAGCAGCAGAGGAAGGGGGAAGTGTGAAGCTGAAACGAGGGAGGAAAACACAGTTAATTCAAAATAAAGCAGAAAACAGACAAAACAACATGCCAAACCTGCATCTCCAGACAAACATGGGTTAATCCAAAACAGACCGAAGCCGGATCCTGACAATTTTATGCCCTTTTTACATCTCATTATATACCTATTGACCCCTGAATACAATTCGCACTGTCCTATGTGGAACCTTCTTTTGATCCAATCAAATGATGGTATGATTTATCATATGAACACTTTTTCTATTTTATTAACTTTTTTTGCATTGGTTTGTCAGTTACACGTGTCTCCCTGGTCAGTAGTGTACCACCTTCTGGGCGCTCTGCCCACTTCAGGATTGTACTCACCCTTGGCCTTCCGCCCAGGAAACCACCTGCATCCCAAGGCCACAAAGTTCCACCACTGCACACTGGACTCATTTTGAGCTCTAATAATCTTGGTTAACCCTTTACATGGCAATGATGATGAGATTTAATCAGTATATACCAATTTTTTCTGCTTAATTTTCTCTCTACACCAAACATAGTCAAACTGGTATCCAATAGCAACAACAGAATCTAAATAGAAACAGAGTAGAATGGAACATTCTAAAAAACATGATGTCATTTGGAACATCTCATCAAATACATGATGACATCATGATTTCTAAAGAATGTTGCTGGAACACCTGCACCAGGTTCAGAGACAGATTTCACAGAGAGCAAAGCAGTCTGAGTGAAGTGTGGTCCTGATCACACGCTCCACCACCCTCACCACCTGCTGGAGTTTCCTTCTCTGTCCTCCACTGTGCAGCTGCTGAGACTACACCCCTGAGCAGCTGAACATCAGGAGGCTCTTCTGTCATTGACTGATAGAAGTTCATCAGCAGGTAGGTTTGAGGGAGGACAGCTTTGTTTTAGATCTTCCTGAGGAAGTAAAGTCTCTGTTGGGCTCCTTTCTCCACTTGGTGAGAGGTGTGTGGACCAGGTGAGGTCAGCTCAGATGTGGAGACTATATGATACTGAATGAAGGCAGCAGGAAACTGTGTTTACTGTCTGAAGTATGTTTAAGTCCATCATTAGTAACAACAACTACTCAGGCTGATTGTGTAGTGTTTACTGGTCTAAAGATATATTTGTATTGACCATATCAAAATATTTGTATTTACCATATCATCACACTGGTGCAGTGTGTGTGTGTGTGTATGTGGCACACCTGCTATACAGTCCCTGATAGCAGGGTGGCAGGGTTTCCTAACAAAAAAGTGACTGTAATAACAATAGCGACACTCCAGTAACCCACAGTGCCTGTGGTTACACAAGTTAAAGGCCCAACTTTGGCTATGAGATTTTGCTAACACAGAATCAGACTTAATGCAACCACAATCAATCCAGCGATCAAGAATGGTGCTGCCTCCAGAAAGCTCACCCCATGACTGTCTCAACTGAAACAGAAAATTTCATGAAAGTTTGCGACAAACTCTACTATCAGCCAATTTCATCTGGATTCACATTTTTCGTGGGACCGGTCCATGTATTACCTAGGTGAGACAGGTATCAAAGCAGGCTATGGTATGAGTCCTAAATTCAACCCAGACAACACCTTTACTAAAATTCAATCAGTAAGCCTTGAACAAACATGCTCTGCATATCTAGCAGGCTCAAGGATCCTCAAAGATCAATCTCTGTTCTTGGGCCTATTTTATTTTTCATTGTATATGCACTACCCACTTGGTCCAATTCAAATTACTAATATTCACTTTCATTTTTATGCAGATGACCTCCAGATTGCATACCTTCCTGTGATTCTAGGAGTGACCATTCTGCATTGGACCCCCCTATAATAACTGTCTTCCACAGCATCAAACAAAGTGGCTCTCCCTGAACTTCCTTCTTATCTAAATAGGAAGGGAGGAAGAAACAGAATATATTCTTTTTACTTCCAATTCAACTCACAGTACACCCAGCTTTGGCCCTTTAACACCTCAGTTTGCAATATATCCTGCTGCTTATGAAATCTTGGTGTTATTTTTGACCAACTGTCTGAAATATGACAAACAAGTCAGCTTAGTTGTGAAGGTGAGCTTTTTCCAGCTGAGGCTCCTTGCAAAAGTTAAGCCTTTTTTTGTCCGCCTGACCTCAAAGGCTGTTCATGCCTTCATTACCTCGAGGTTGGATTACTGCAACGCACTTTACGCTGGACTTAAACAATTGTCTCCTCCATAAACTGGCTGGTGCAAAATGCACACCTCTTTGGTTGTCCCTAAAATCTAGATATAAAAGTATGGTAATCGTTCATTTGCAGTTTTTGGTCCAAAGCCATGGAATCTGCTTCCCTTGCATCTACAGTCCATCACTGGGCCCAGCTGCTTTTTAAATCTGGAGCTAAAAACATACATTTTATTCAAGATGAGCATTTGAAACTGAAAATCTCGACTGTCCTTGTCTCTTTGATGTTGGTGTGTGCTTTACTGGTTTTCTGGATTACTGTTTGTTTTCATTTCATTCTGGAAAGCACCTTGCTTCCTTTTTTTTAGTATTTATAAGGTGTTATATAAATAAAGTTTGATTGATTGATTGATTGATTGATTGAGATTGGCTAATTTAAAATGACTACGAGGTGTGAATATGATTGTCTGTCTCTATGTACTTTCACCCTAAGACTGTCTTCTCTGAGAGGATAAGTGGTAGAAAATGGATGGATTTTGCCTTCTGCAGCTTGTCCATGGTGAGTGAACTGAAAATCAAGACAGACTGTGTTTATCTGTTTTGTAAAGAGTTCAACCAAGCATCTGTTTCCATGTGTTACTCTAGAAGATCTGTGATCAAGTAGTATTATCAAAAGTATTGTTTCATTATATTTCCAGGTACAACAACAGTCAAACATTATTTATGCTTACTAATATTGTTTAACACTCAGTTAAAATAACCACAGAAATGTTGTTACCATAGTTTGTGTATAAATAGTGAACAGAGTCATTATTACTCTACCCATTGGTTTGAGGCTGATAGCTCTGAGAATTCATTATCTGCCCATCTTGGATTATTAGGCATTATTAGGGCATACACTGGAGAACCAAAGTGCTTACTGTTGGGACAGCCAGCAGTTCATTTCATTTAAGTGAACCCATGATGCGTCATCAACAGAGGGTGTTGATTTGCCACCAAATGAAAGCAAAGGCCATATGAAAGCTAATGTCACAGCAAATAACAATCATGGAT
>JAQQSB010000923.1:0-61364 GCA_029721515.1 Synanceia verrucosa
AAACTAGCTAGACAAATGCCGAGACAATCACTTTCTATCATTACATATTTGTATGGCTTGAAAGGCTTACTGATGGAGCTCAACTACACATAACACAATGTAGCAATGAGATTGGACTGAGAAGAATCATTCAGGATTTAAGTGGCCACTCAACAACTACTAAAGGCATGCAAATGTTTATGGTGTTCAGAAAACCACTGTTTTCTTTCAATAGTCGAGGCCGTTTAAACTTCAACAAAAAGAGGGTGGGGTTGAGTGAACATGGCTGCATTGAGGAATTTAAGATGAGCACATCCATTGTAAGAAACATCACATGCACAGCTGCTGGTTCGCAGTGCAGAGGACACCAGAAGAGGCATTTGGACTATGGACAAATGTATGAGCACACAAGACTGATCACTGTGAAGTCTTTTGAAAGAGCCCGAACTTAGTATTGACATGAATTTCATCCTCAGTAGGTGCTACGTGTTGGGTGGTTAGACATGATGTTTGCAAATGAAGATAGAAATCACATTACTTAATCACTCTCAGATCACCTCAAGTGGAGACACACATGATTCTTGTGTTGGTGAGTGCTTCTCTTTGGGGTTGTCTTGATTTGTGAGGTTGCTTACGTGAACCTTTTGCTGGACAAATGCAAAGAGACAACAGGTTTCTATAATTTCCGCACCACGAGATACAGGCATGAATTTGGCATCAAACAGCACTAGTACTGCTTTTTGACTTGAGTTACAGATGGCACAGTGAGAGATGCTACTTTGTCCTGGTAACTATTGCTGGCCTCTGAGGGTCCAGCTTCATTTAGAAAGACTTATTTGACAAATTCTGAATTTTGTCAGTGGGTTAAGAGCAGGTGTCATGTTTAGTAAATCATATGAATTATAACAGGCAGCTGGTGACTTCATGCAGTCAGTAAGTGCTACTTGTTTCAGCAGTTTTGCTTGACAAAAGCAACAGAATACCGTTGAGGCCATATTTTACAAGAATCCCTCTTGTTCACCTCAAACAAAGGCACAGTGGACAATTGTGTTCATAGGCCTGCTTCTCTTTGGGGTTGTCTTGGTTGTGACTTCTTCAATGGACATTTTGCTGGACAAATGCAAAGACAACAGAGGTTCTGTAATTTACACACCACAAAGATACAGCGTCGGAATTTTACATCAACGTTACTAACACTGGCACTGACTTGAGTTCTGAATGCAGTAAGTGCTACTTTGTTGGGAGTAGTATTGCTGGCCTCTGAAGATCCAGCAGCTGAAAGACTTATTTGAAATTCTGAATTTTGTCCAGTGGACCCAAAGAGCACTTGCCATGTTTGTAAAATCATATGAATTCTCTAACTTGAGCATGAACCGCTCTGTTGTGGCTAGTAAGTGCTACTTGTTGAGGCAGTTTTGCTTGACGTCCAGAAACTGATTGCAAGCGCTTGGCCATAATTTACAAGAATCCTTCTCAATTTTCTGACAAAGACACTTTGGTGGTTGGTGTGTTCCTATAAGTGCTTCTCTTTAGGGTGGTCTTGGTTGTGACTTCTTCAACAGAAATAGGCGCTGGACAAATGCAAAAACAACATTTTCCTTATTTTCACACCACAAGATACAGGCATGAATTTGGCATCAACATTGCTAAACACTAGCATTGACTTGTGTTCTGAATGCAGTAAGTGCTGCTTTGTTGGGGTAGGCATTGATGGCCTCTGAAATTCCAGCATTTAGAAAGACTTATTTGAGAAATTCTGAATTGTCATTAGGTTAAGAGCATCTGTCATGTTTGTAAATCATATGAATTATCTCTAACTTGAGCATTGACTTGATGCGTTGTATTCAGTAGAATTGCCTTGTTCTGGCAGTTTGCTTGACCAAAAGCAACTGAACCGTTGAGGCCATATTTCACAAGTCCTTCTCAGATCACTTCAAACAGACACTGATGGAGATTGAGTTCTAGGTGCTTCTCTTTCCCCCAGTCTTGGTTGTGACTTCTTCAGATAGAAATATTGCTGGACAAATGCAAGCCCCAACATTTTTCCTAATTTTTCACACCACTAGCTACAGGCATAAGATTGCATCAACATTACCTAAATCGGGAAACTGACTTGAGCTCTGAATGCAGAAGTGCTACTTGTTGGGGTAGTTTGATGCGCTGAAGTCACCTTCACGGTGAAGACTTATTGAGCAACCATGATGACACAGTGGGTTAAGAATACATATTTTGTAAGTCATATGAGCTTACCTAACTTGAGCATTGACTTGACTGTTGCATACAGTAAGTGCTACTTAATGGCAGTTTTGGCATTGTGCGACTGAATAGCTTCAATGCATATTTTAGCTGAAATCCCTGCTCAGAGAGACTCAAATGGAGGACACATGATTCTTGTGTTCATAAGTGCTTCTCTTTGGGGTTGTCTTGGTTGTAGGTTCTTCAGCAGGAAAGCTAGCTAGACAAATGCCGAGGCAATCACTTTCTATCATTACATATTTGTATGGCAGAGCTAGCTGATGGAGCTCCAACTTCATGCCACAAGGGTAGAGACAGAGTTGTACTAGAAAGAATCATTCATTCAATTGGCCACTCAACAACTGCTAAAGAGCATGCAAATGTTTAAGGTGTTCATAAAGTCACTGTTTTCTTTCAATAGTCAGAGGCGTTAAAACATCAACAAAGAGGGTGGGGTTAGTGAACATGGCTGCATTGAGAATTTAAGATGAGCACATCCGTGTAGAAGCATCACATGCACAGCCTGCTGGTTAGCATTGCAGAGGACACCAGAAAAAGCATTTGGACTACCCCCCACCATGTATGAGCCTGAAAACTAGAGTCACTGTAGTCTTTGATCCCGACAGACAGAGTATTGCCTTCACAATTTGATCTCAGTGGGTGCTCACTTGATGGGCGTTTGAACATGATGTTGTAATCCATAGATAATCCACGGCCATAATCACTCTCAGATCACCTGAGAGTGAGACACACATAAATTCTTGTGTTGGTAAGTGCTTCTCTTTGGCTGACAGCTTGGTGTGAGTTCTTCAATCTAAGAGTTTGATGGACAAATGCAAGACAACAGAGTTCTGTAATTTTCACCACAAGATCAGGCATCAATTTGGCATCAACATTACCTAACACCTTTGACTTGAGTTCCTGAATGGCTAAAGTGTACTTTGTTCTAAGGGTAGCATTGCTGGCCCCTATGAAGTCCCAGCTTCATTTAGAAAGACTGTATTTGACAAATTCTGAATTTTGTCCAGACCCTGGTTAAAACACTGTATGTTTAGCGTCCGCACTATGAGTCTCCTAACTTAGCGTTGACTTGTGTTGCAGTGGTAGGTGCTACTTATTGAATGATATTGCTTGACAAAGCAACTGAATACCATTGAGGCCATATCTTACAAGGTCCCTCTCAGATCACCTGGAGACAGGTACTGATGGACATTTGTCGTTCATAAGTGCTTCTTTGGGGTTGTCTTAGTTGTGACTTCAGCAATGGACATCCAGCTGGACAAATGCCTCCAGACAACAGGTTTCTGTAATTTTGACACCACACTGATACCAGGCATGAATTTTGCATCAACATTACCTAAACAACTGACCACTGAATGCTTGAGGCTTCTGAATGCAGTAAGTGCTACTTTGTTGGGAGTAGTATTGCTGGCCTCTGAGGTCCCAGCTTGTTAGGGAACTTATTTGAGAATTCTGTACATTTTGTCAATTCCAGTTAAGAGCACTGTCATGTTTTGTAAATCATATGAATTACTCCAGCAGGCATTGACTTGACAGCTATTGTTGGATGTGTGTCTGAGGGAGACGATGCAGAAGTACAGGGCCGTCATCACTGAAGCTTGCCGACTGGTGTGAGCACAACCACCTTCAGCTCAGCACCAGTAAGACCTGAGGGAGATGGTCATTGACTTCGCAGGAGGAAGTCTTGGACCCCAGACAACAACAGTGAACATGCAGGGCCTGGACAAACAACATGGTCCCTTTGAGCCACAAGGTACAGGCATGGTGGTATTGTACCTCAACAATAAAACTGGACTGGACTCTGAATTTAGTAAGTGCTCACTTTGTGCAAGAATTGCCAAAGTCGTCTCCACCTGCTGAGGAGACTGAGAGTCCTTTGGAGTTTGCAGGACTCTGCTCAGGACCTTTTATCATATGAATTACTGTGGTGAGCGTCTGCAGTCTTTTATGCAGTGGTCTGCTGGGGGAGCAGGGGCACAGAGAGAAACAGGAAGAGACTGAACAGGCTGATCAGGAGGGCCAGCTCTGTCCTGGACTGCTCCCTGGACTCCTTTGAGGGGTGGTGAGAGGAGGATGTTCAACAGCTAATGCTGGACACACTCCATCATGGACAACCCCTCTCACCCTCTACATGGGACTGTGGAGGCTTTAAGCATATCCTAAATCGGGCACTGCAGACTGAGACTTCCCACCCTGCAAGAAGGAGCGCTACCGCAGGTCATTCGCCACCATCAGCAATAAAACTTTCACAACATCAGCATCACTGGCTGTCTGTAAACACAATCTGGACTCATCTCCATCACTGTCATTGTTATTGCTCATTGTCATCCCACTACCACTTTGCACAAAAGCGACTAAGAAAGTGCACTGCCACATTTACAAGAATCCCTGTGTTTTAAACAGTTTCACACGATTCTTGTGTACATATCTATACTATTTTTCATTGTATTTTAGTTCATTGTAAATATGTAAATATTTATATTCAATTCTATTCTATTTATTATTATTTACTATTGTGTCTGTGTTTTTGTCTTTGTGGGCTCCATGGCAGGTAAATTTCCCCAAGGGGGATGAATAAAAAAGTCATTCTATTTAAGTGGTTATTCTATTCTAAACACTGGCACTGACTTGAGTTCTGAATGCAGTAAAGTGCTACTTTGTTGAGGCCGTAGTATTGCTGGCCTCTGAAGTCCCAGCTTCATTTAGAAAGACTTATTTGTAGAAATTCTGAATTTTGTCAGTGGACACCAGAAAGAAGCACTGTCATGGATTTTTGTAAATCATATTAATTACTCCTAACTTTAGCATTGACTTGACTGCCTTGCAGTCTCAGTAAGTGCTACTTGTTAGAGACAATTTTGCTTGACAAAAAGCAACTGAATACCCGTTGAGGCCATATTTTACAAGAATCCCTCTCAGATCACCTCAAGTGGAGAGACACTGACATGATTCTTTGTGTTCATAGGGTGCGTTTCTTTGGGGTTGTCTTGGTTGTGAGTTCTTCAATGGACATTTTGCTGGACAAATGCAAAGACAAACAGGTTTCTCGCACTTTCACACCTACAAGATGGCAGGGCATGAATTTGGCATCAACAATATTCAAAACACTGGCACTGACTTGAGTTCTGAATGCAGTAAGTGCTACTTTGTTGGGAGTAGTATGCGAGAAAATACCTCTGAAGTCCCGCAGCTTCATTTAGAAAGACTTATTTATAAAATTTAATTTTGTCGTGGGTTAAGAACTGCACTGTCATGTTTTTGTAAATCATAAGAATTACTCTAACTTCAGCATTGACCTGACTGTTACAGTCAGTAAAAGTTGTACTTGTTAGCAATTTGCTTGGATAAGCAAATTGAATACCATTGAGGCCATATTTTACAAGAAATCCCTCTCAGATCACCTCAAACAAAGACACTGATGGACACAGAAGTTCCTGGTGCCTTTCTTTGGGGTTGTCTTGGTTATGACTTTCTTCAACAGTAATATTGTTTGACAAATAAAATAAATAATATGGTTTCCATAATTTTCACACCACTAGCTAAAGGCATATATTTGGCATCAACATTGCCTAAACACGAGCACTGACTTGAGTTCTGAATGCAGTAAGTGCTAATTTGTTGGGGTAGTACGGGCAAGTGGCTTCCTAGTCCCAGCTTCACTTTAGAAAGGACCACGCCTGGGAGGTACCCCAATTTTGTCAATGGGTTATGAACACTGTGGGAATGTTTCAAATGCTAAGTCATATGAATTACTCTAACTTTAGCATTGACTTGACTGCTGCATCTTCAGTAAGTGCTACTGTGTTGGGGCAGTTTTAGTTGCCAGAAGTGATGGGCAACTCTGAATATCGTTGGAGGCCATATTTTTATGAGAAACCTTCTCAGATCACTCTCAAACAAAAAGACACTGATGGAGATTGTGTTCACAAATGCTTCTTTTTGGGGATGTCTCTGCTGTGACTTTCAAGAGAGAAATAATGCTGGACAAATGCAAAAACAACATTTTTCCATAATTTTTCACACCACTAGCTTGAGGCATGAATTTGGCATCACCACTACCCGAAACACTGGCACTGGGATGAGTTCTGAATGCATGTAGTTGTGCTTTACTTGTTCGTGGGAGTAGTGTTAGCCTGATTCCCTGTGAAGTCCCAGCTCTATTTACAAAGACTTACTTGAGCAATTCTGCATTTTGTCAGTGGGTT
Organism: Synanceia verrucosa; assembly: GCA_029721515.1. Taxonomy (NCBI): domain Eukaryota; kingdom Metazoa; phylum Chordata; class Actinopteri; order Perciformes; family Synanceiidae; genus Synanceia; species Synanceia verrucosa. The sequence goes on from JAQQSB010000923.1 coordinate 6,441, forward strand.
AAGAATACTGGCATGTTTATTTGAGTATTAACTTCACTGTCATTCAGTAAGCGCTACTATGTAAATTGATTACTCTACAATCCTTTTGGATCTGACTGACATCTTTTTGGATGCAGGTATTGAGAGACGGCTTTTAAGATATCTATCCTTAACTTAAACTTACTGTATATCTTACTACAAATGTGGTGATCTGTCCATGAGCTAGCAGCACCTGCCTGACACTGGCAGGGTGGACCCAGGCTACGCATGACGCCCTGCAGTCCCTGGATCATCACTTGGGAGCAGCTAGTCCAAATATTCCAGTGTCTCAGTAGACATGGATGTATTATTTGGCTGCTAGAGCTATATGGAGCAGCACTCCAGGGTGGTGCACCCAGCATGTGCTCCGCTTCACACCTTCATCCATTGATGCGTGGACAGCATGACCTCATGTCAACTATTATGAGAGAATCTGCAGTAATTCCTTCAGGTGACTTATTGGTCGCACAGGTGGAGCGCTGGCACTAAGGGGCTGCACTGAGTGCAATTCTTCTTACAGACTCTCCAGAAGTTGTTGATGAACAGAATCATCACTAGGAGCAGAAAGAGGCAAAGTTGATGCACCAAATACTTCGCAGAGGGGCTCAAGTGAGTAATCTGTATTCCCTGGAGTCATTGAGAAGTTCCAGGCATCCAGATCCATGCCGTTGGCAGAGCATGTTGTCAGCTGTCTCCATACGGGTGACTCCAGAGGAATGACTAGTGCTCACTCTGTCTGAACGTTATGGTACCTGAGACAAAACATTGAGACACAGAAGATGATTTTCAGAATCTGATATTGAATCACCATATTCACATTTTTTGGGGACTGGCACAGTGGTGCAGTGGTTAGTGTTGTGGTACATTGAATAGCGTCAATGATGAAAGAAATGATGCACCCAGGAGCCTCCCGCGGGTTGATTGAAGAAATTAACATTTACGGCCAAGATTCTGATTGCATCAGGAGGAATATGAACTTTCATCGTGGACACCTGTACAGAAGGTTGTAGTCCGCCACATATTCCTACCTTCCCCATGGTGCTCAGCCTTGCAAACTAACACCAGTTCAGTACAAGTATATTACATCTTACATTACTCTTGAGTAGAGTTAAAGTCAGGGCATGCTCATTCTAAGCTCCTGTAAATAAATAGTGGCGCTTGGCCACATCTTGCTGACACGTTGAGCCACTGGCCTTATCAAAGACTCCTCTGACCTTGGTTACTGAGTCCAACTTAGAGACAACTTAGAAATTTCTTCTCTTGGTTTTCCCTTGAGACACTGTGCTTCAAACCTGCATACCTGAGGGACATTTTAAGGATTTACTGCTGTAAAAAGGACACTAGCCAAAATGACCTAGTAACTCCTAAATTTAGAAAAAATCCAAAAACAATCCCACCTTGCATTTGATACATCAATCACTACCAAACACAGTAGCTTATATTTTTTTAAATTTTCTGACTAACTGTCAAAGTGGGAAAGTAAAACAGAGACCCTTACTCTCGAGCATTACAGGCATAAGGCTGTGATGCAAATATTGTACACATCTCAAAACACATGATTAGTAACATTAAATCATAGAATTGACTCCTTTAGCCATCCAATAACAACATGAATCTCATAAAAAAATTGATGCACCCTTTAAAAACACAAACTGTCAATTTAAAAACAAACACCTATTAATAATATAAATGCAAAATCACTTTTTCAGTCTAAATGCAACCCATTTGCACTCTCTTACTTTACACTAATAATCATGCAAAAATTTTCTGACACATGTAAGATGTAACCTTAGCATCTGAGAGGGACCCTTTCATTATAAACATTACATTAACACTCTGAACACTTAAAACAAACACGTGATTATATAATGGTGAACAAACGAGGTGGTCTTCAGCCCATGTGCTTTTTGCACAGCTGGGGGCCGCCACCATGGAGAGAGAGGTTACTAGCACTCATACGATGCACGGTGGTCTGCACTGTGAGTGGAATCCATCTTCATCATATTTCTTCACTGTTTGTCACCTGTTGAAGTTTCTCTTTTTACTTTTATTTATTTTATTCATTTTTTATTCTTTATTTATTTTTTACAGTCAGGAAACAGGCAATAAAATTGGAAAATCAATCAAACTAATCCCAAGAGATAATCACTGCAAATAACAATATCATAACTTACCAATCTTGGTTGAGCTGCAATTTGCATCTGTAAATTAATGATTATAATTCTTAACACACACATTCTAAAGATAGGTCACTCTATCTCATGGAATGAAAATACAGTATAGAAGGAAGACTAAACATTGAACACAGATGATATCAGTCATGTTCTACTGTAGGTAACATTAATGCTGCTGGTAGAGTAGAGTAGGAGCCCACCAACTTCAACAAACAGTCATATGTAAATCTTGCTGCCAGCTTTAGTTTGAACTTTTTGTAGGTGTTTCTACTGCAATTATCCCTGAAGCAACATGTGTGTGTAGAAAATAAATCTCTAAATAAACGTTGCTCTGTCTGCACTCTCTCATACCAGTATGCTTGTCACTGCTTCCCCGGTTAGTCCTTCAGAATAAACTCTACACATCAAGACAACTCATTGTCTTTCTATAGCAAAGCTAGTCAATGTTTGCATTGAGGATTTATTCTTACACATACAGCACATCAAAATAAACGCCTCGTGTTAACAAACAATGACCTTGACGTTATCGAAGGGCTTTTATTTTTAAAATTGAGCAGAGAAAGAAACAACAAAAAACACTTAATCCTCTCCCGTCAGAGACAGAGTAGATTAAAGCGATGATTTTTCTGCTAACCTGCTTCATCATATTGGCTATGTGACGCTTGTTTGATACTTGTTACAATAACTAACAAGAGGCTTCACACTAATATTTTGATGCTACTAAATCTGATAGTGTTGGTCTCCAGCACTCAGATCAGCTGACTGCGCTGTGTGTGCATGTGTGTGTCAATGCATGTGTGTATGTGCAGATCTCAGGACAGACTTTTGTGATGATGTTCATGGACATGAGGTGGCCTAGCCAGAATTAGTTAATAATATGAACATAAGGGGTTTCCTCCCTCTTCTTCATGGTGTTTTGGACTCATGCCATTGCAGAGTCCATAAAGGTAAGGCTGGGAACAGAATAGAATAGAGGCCTGTTATTTTCATTCATCTCACTGACTGAGGAAATTCACTTAGCAGCGCAAAGATGTCAAGCTAGCTATACTGTGGAAAGAAGCATTAAATAACAAGTATGAAATATTACAATCCAGTAATGATGATTAGTTGTAAATAAATATCTACATGTATGTTGTGGTGGTTTGTGTTTGTGTGTACTTTTATTTTGGGTGGGTTAATTTCCTGGAGTTGTGTTGTTTTTGTTGGACACACCTGCCCTGATGTGCTCATCAGACCATCTCACTTTAAGACCTCCAAAGATGTACCTTCCCAGCCACCAGAGGCATCCAGTTATCCTCTGTGGCAGTAGCTTCCAGCCTTTCTTCTCCTGGATTGTCAGTTTTTCTCCTGCACCTTCCAGTGAATGTATATTTACCCGTGTCTCTCTTCTCTCCTGTTTTTTCCAGTGCTTATCGCCACTCTCACAGCCCAGCACTCACCTCAGTGTCTTCCTCTCACTTGTGGACCTTTTTCTGGAAATTATCACCTTCTTTGTGAAATAAACCTTTGTATTCCACCTGTACCCCCTCCGGGCCTCCCTGGGTCCTCCCCTTCCTTCTCTCGCTACAGTAATGTATTAAATAAGAAGCACAAAATTTATTTTAATGACAAACAAAATGTTAATTGAACACAACAATTCAACAAATAAAATAGCTTTTTCCTATTTGTACCATGGATGTGACTTTTAAACTCTGGTCTGCCATGCAAATGAAATTTCTCACGTTTCAGGGCCCAATTGGGTGTCCACCTCTTCCAGGTAACGCCAGCAGAGAAGTGCCCCTTCTGGTAGAGTGCAAGAGGGTCCATGTATGCTGATTTCAGGATTCCACAGGTAAGAACTGGACCAAGAGAGTCAAGTCCGTGCTACTCTTCTTATTGAGCATCATGCTCTGTTACTTCTCTGAATCTGCACAGAAAGAGAAGAAGAAAGAGAAAGCTTAGCCTCCCCATTACCTGCCGTAAGCTCTGCTGGTGCTTCATCTGCAGGTGCTTGAGCCAATCTGCACCTTGTAGCGTGAATCCATTCTCCTGCTCTTCCTTTGACCTTTACAGCTGTACTTGTAGCCAGCAGCACCTGGTCCCGGATCCTTTCCACCTGAGTCAATGACACCTTTTCCAAGAAGACGATTAGCAAAGAATCACCTTCCTTAAAGGAATGAATCGCAGCTTCCCCTGAGGGAGTTTGGGGAGCCTGTCAGACAATTTGAAAATGATACTTTCTCAAAACTTCAGTTAGTTGTTTCCACATAATCAACCATGGAACTCATCTGTCCAAAGCAGTGAGGTTTTCTTATGTGTGGTGCCAAGGTGGGCACTTGCCCTTGGATACTGATCTCCCTATCAATACCTCATATGGGCGGCTTAGATCTGTTGTTGCACTTAGGGTGCACTTCAAATGGAATACAACACAAGCCCTGTCGTCACCACCAGCCCGGTCCAACCTTTTTCTTTGACAGTGGCATTCATTCTTTCAACTTGACCTGAGCTCTGTGGACGATAAGGAACCATGCAGCTGCCCCTAAACCCTAAGCATTCTCACGACAAGTCTTGAGTGATCACGTTGGGACAAAAAGCAGAGCCTCTTGTCTATTCCTTGTGGCATACCAAATCTGGAAATCACATCTTTTAACAGACACTCTAACTGTTCCTAGCGTCTCCTTTTCCCCTTCTTGTTAATAAAACTCTCCACCCACTTTGAGAATTGATCAGTTATCACTAACAGATACTCTTTAGGCGATATGACCTAAAAATTTATATCATGGTGTCATTTCAGTTATAGACGGCAGACGGCAGTGAAATGTCACAGTATAATTTGGTATAAAATTATAAATACAACAGTTTCTTAATGGTTACCATAGTCCCATGAGTAAAGCTTATTCAAGCAGGAAGTTGCTTTTTAAAGTACCAACAACATAAAAGTCACATATTCCTTCAAGAAAATGTATTATACAAAACTGTAATTGTGGAAAACATAAAACAAGTAACTTCACATTGACATAACAGTTGTAGCCTACTGCCTTCAGTGTATTAATAGCCTTACACAAAGTCCACTAGCTTAACACTAACACACATAATGGAAACTAAGCATAGACAGGTAAACGGAAATTAGAATCACGAATTCACAATCATTTTAACTTGTTAGTAATCACATATACTATATCTAACACAAACAGAGTGTAGCCTTTAGCACACAGAGTAGCACACATGACAGCCAAACAACACTCAATGACATACTGTGTATTCTCACCTAAATGCTGTAGAACAATGAAACCTTTGAGAGCTTCAGCTGCTGCTTCTGTCTTCTACAGTGTTACTCCACACATCTTTGTAAATAACTTTTTTCTGCTCCACATCCAACTTTTTAAGTTCAAAATCACGAGGATGTAGCACTGATTGCTTTTTTTTTCGTGGTTGCAGCCATTTTCACCCCTCAGAAACAGGTGCAATGTTGACGCCTTATACGGTAGGACTTACCAGGCAAAGGTCGCTGATGGAAACTGACATACCCCAACGCAGAAGAGAGGAAAGTGCGGCTTGTTTGGCTGCAGTATCAGCCAGTGCATTCCCATTTTGAAACAGGATCATTTCCACCAGTGTGAGCAGCACACTTCATACAATAACAAGCCTTGACGGAAGCATAAAACATCTAACAGGTCATTCACCAAAGCATTGATGTTTTAGCAGGCCTCCATAGACGACCGTAATCGTTGATGCCTACAATTGGCCAAAATCATGCGCAACACTGAAAGTATAGCGTGAATCTGTATAAATTGCAGCAACTTTACCAGCAGCAAGTGTCCATGCTCTGATCACGATGCACAAAGCTCAGCAGCCTGTGCTGATGTGTCCGATGGCAGAGCTGATGCTTCAACAACTGCCCAATCATTTATCATTGTTTTGAATTGGAGTCTGCAACAAGTCTTGTCTCCTCTTGGAGATTGTGCTTATGTCAATAACAGTCACATTATCATCAGAGTCAACCAATGGAAGAAAGAGTGGCAGAATTAAAAGAGGAGGTAGGAACGCTTTAAGGTAATATGATGACTTCAAAGAACTATAGTCTCATATCCAGAGCGCCTTGCTGCGATCATAAGCTGATGTGTTCAAAAATGTAACACTGCATGCGGAACATGAACTACACACAGCCATGAGCCAACACAATGGAGGAAGATTTTTTCTATCAAAGTGAAAACCAATGTCACCGCTCAGTAGGCAAATCTTGAAATGTTTGAGAACCATGGAAAGAGCCGAGAGGAGCAATGCATGGTAACAGGACGACCAGTGGGAGCCATGTCTCTGCACCAGGATGCATGTAGTTGGAACTGCGATGACACCAGTCTCAACACTAGAGTTTCATGGTGAGGACTTTTCCAGGTCCTGAAAGGGCCTTTATGCACATTTCATCAGTCCATCACACTCCCAGAGAGAGAAGACTGTGTAGGCACGGCAGCTCGCAAAGAAAGCAGAGTCCATAGCTTTACAATCAGTAATCCAGTGCCTGCAGTAGTTAGCCATTCCCAGAAAGAAAGCATTTCCTTCTTTGTTGTAGGGAGTGGGCACAGTTCTCACCAACAGCCTTACTCCTCTCTGGTGACAAAGCGCTTGTCCATTTTTTTTCAGCACGTGTTCCAAATATACGCCTCAGAGACGGCCCAGAACTGGAGCTCAGCCAGTGAGTGCTCAGTCCACTTTCAGCCAGTCTTTGTAGGAGCAAAATGGAGTCTGAGTGGCAGGCCTCAGCTGACATGGAGAGGCTATCAAAAGGTCATCAGCATATTGCAACAGTGTGGAGCCCCTGGCAAGTGGAGGTCATCCAAATCCCCTCTTTAATGGCCGCTGCACATACTTTGACAAACTCTCAACAAACCCCCCTGTGGCAGACCAAGTTCACTGTTTCCCCATAGTCCATGCACATCAGATCATTAGTAATAATAAATATAACTACCATGAACCAAACATACTGGGACAATGTTTCAGTACTAAAGTAAGTAACGCACCCTATCAATCACCTTTTTAAATCCTCATCACCAACATTAACACACTGTATGAAAAAGATACACCATATCTAATGAGGGGACAGATTACAAGCAATATTGTTTATTAAGTTTCACAAAGGTTTGGTATTAAGTAAATATTAATCAAATAAGGCCCTTAATAGTTATCCATGTAATATGAGTAGATTCAAATAGACAACGGTACAGAATTAATTAGAAGCTAAACAAAAATATTGAGTTTATTTTCTAAATGATAAACTCCCCTAATGTGTAAACAATATTAATAAGAAATTAATTTAAATTCCTATATATCAATGATACATAATTGTGTAATATTAATCATCTAATTTGAATTTTATCAATGCAATTGAATTTAATCTAAATATTCATTCCTTTTTATGAATAACAACCAGCCTGTGGTAGCTGTGACAGTACAGAACTTAAGAAACATTGAAATAAAGAATTTTATTAACTTTTCATATTTTAAAGCTTCACACATTGTTGCACATCTGTGTACACACTGCAACCACAGTCCTGCTTCAAATCAGAAGAATGCATCAAAAAATGAACTGAACTTAAAAATAGAGAGTTGAAGTCAAGAAACGTTACAGCCACCTCACTGATGGTGGAACTGTAAAAAGAGCAAAAACACACAGTGAACTCCAGAACTGCCACATGTTCAAAACAGGAGTTACATTAAACACAAAGTAATATCTGTATTTACAAAGGTGAATCAGCTAGTTTAACAAAGTAACTGCAAATACTGTAATATGGGGCAGGGGCATGATGGGAATTGGTGGACATAATTTTCTTAAAAAACCCACACTTCAATTAAAATCTGCCTGTTTATATTAATTTCAATCAACTCACTGTTCTCTCTAATTGTGATTTTTATAAACATAATCCTTATGTTTTATTTACATAATTAACTACAATGGGTGCATTTTATTTGAAATTTACTACAAATAGTTGTCTCAAAATCAAAAACACAATCATATTGAATGGTATTTCTACCTAATACACATCTGGGAACTACATGAGCACAAGAATCATTTCTTACACAGTGAAGTGACCCTAGCAATTATGATGCCTCCACCTAGTTGACTACCCACCTGTGACCACACAGGCATGCAAGGTCTCATATCATGTATAAACGTGTTATTTGCTCAGATGTAACGGTATGTGTGTGCAAAAACATGTGTAATAATTACCAGATGACTCTCAATGACAGGCTTGACCTCTCCTTCTGCTATTTGAGAGAATTAAATTACATTAGCTTTTTCATCCACCACTACTCATGAGCTTTGGACGATTCACATACCCATTGCAAGTTAATTTATACTGATAGACCAAACTGATAAAACAATGAAAAGCCTTCAATATGTATGCTATCACCCTGCCCAAAGGTCTGTTAGCACCTCCAAAGAAAATTTCAAAGAGCAGTGGTCAAGAAAATCAACACTGATACAATTTGTCAGCACCAAATATAACTATAACAGCCTAATACACACCCACTGACAGCACCTGTCAGCACTGCTATGTAACTTATAACAAATCTTATCACAAGACAATCTCACTGACAGCAACTCTGTCAGCACTGCCATGTAACCATCCTATAACAGTCTTAATACACCACTGAGCAACTCTGTCAACACTGTATGTAACTCACCAACAGTCTTAAGACACACCCATTGATATAATCCCTGTCAGCAGCACTGCTATGCAACTCATAACAGTCTTAATACACACCAGCTGACAGCAACTCTGTCCCAGCACTGCTGGCTCAATAGCAGTCTTATGAACTCTCAAGAACAAATATTACTGATTCACATAGTAGGTCCAATGGGCCCCTGAAGAAGCCTACCCCCTGCTCTTGGCCTTGACCTGTAAACCTCTCTCCCTCTAGTTCAAGTCTTCACTTAGGTTCAAGCCCTGCGTAAAGCTGTCAAGCACGGCCTGAAACCGAGCTCACTCACAATTTCAGCCACAGCACCAACATGCAACACAATATGTGAAAGAAAAACACCATTATAACACTACACAAACTACACACACCCTCCCCTGACCACTCTGCTCTTCTTTATACCCAACTATTTATTCAATACAAAATCACTCATTTGACTCTAAATATTTTTCCTATACATTTCAGATTTAGTCCAATGCAGATGTTTATAAGAAGTATTAGGGTAAACATAAATTGCACTTACTCAGTCTCTGTTCTGTTGTAAATCCTGCTTATTTTCAGCCTTAACATGCGTAGAAAATATTTGAACAGTCAATGATGAAAGAATGGATGCACCCAGGAGCCTCCCCACAGATTAAATTAGAGAGTGGGAACATTTATTAAAGATCTTGATATATCAGGAGGAAGGAGAACTTTGCCGTGGGATGACACTGTGACAGCGCCAGAGTCCACCACATTATTCCTCACTTTTTCCTCATATGGTGTAGCCCAGCCCTGACATAAAGTAAACACCTAAGCTAAGGCCAAGTATACACCTTACACTACTCTAGAGCAGCGTTACAGTCAGGAGCATGTCTCATTCTAAAAACCTTCTGAACTCACACAGTACTGTTGTCCCTGTTGGCCTTATCAAAGGCTGACCAAATGTATGGCAAACTCCTCCATGACCTTGGTTACCCGAGTCAACTTAGAGATAACTAGCCAGCTGTTTTTCTTGAGACGCACTGAAGGTCGTAACCCAGGTTCTGGAGGGACAGCTTAAGTGATTTACTGCATAAAAAAGGATACATTCAGCCAACCCTAGGAACTCCTAAATGTAGAAAAAAAATCCAGTAATACATACAAGTGTATACAGATATTTAGCCCCTGTCTCACTCATATCAATAAGTCTTCTCTATTCCCTATTTTTTCTGTTTTAAGAAACTCAGAACTGCCTCCAAGCTGTTCATAGAGGACCAGAAGATGCTTGTGCTGGGTGCAAACTCAAATTTCACAACAGTTCCACATAGCTCTGAACAGCCAAACACATCCATGTCTACTTACATACTAATGTTGGGACTATTGTCTCCAATGAACATGATCCTGTAATTTATGACGCTCATGCAGCCTGGGTCCTCTAAGGCACAAGCAGGTGCTGTTAGCAAGGGACGGATCAGATTTAAGATAAGATACATACAGTAAGTTTTTAGGTTAGAGTTAATAGATATCACTGGTGTTGTCTCAACACCTGCATCAAAAAAAAGATGTCAGTCAGAGCCAAAAGGATTGGTAGAGTAATCCAATTACCATTTATCTGCAACTATTTTGATAACGGATTAATTTTCATTTTTAAAGTGGTTCCACTGGTTCCAGTATTTAGCCTTAGCAAAGATCCTTTATGAACCATTGCTAAAGCTAGCTTCTGCAAAGTTATGCACAACAAAGCTACAAGCATCACTTGAAATGTACCATACCCATTTCACTAATGTGCCAGGCTAACTGCTCTGATTACTGCAATTTGGCAGTTACTACTATGAAAATAAGAGCATAAGTTAATATAGCTGAATCATGACACAATGCTTCACACTATCAGTTAAGAACATACTGTGTACTTATACAGCCAAATATGTAGATTTGTACCATATTTTTCACATGTTTAGCCTTCATGTCAACTTAGCTGTATAAACACACAGATAATAACAATAATTATGTACATATATAATTATATAAATATACACACTGCTCCTTCCATGCATGAGACAAATGATCTTTGTATTTATTTGACGCCAGCTATGTATTCCTTATCTCAGTCAGCAGCCTTCAGAAATAAATACTTAGCTAACAAGATCTTCATCTTATTTCAATGAGAACTGTAACATAACTCGTGACTCGATAACATCATCTAACAGAAGGGTGCATTGTTGCCAACATCTCCCTAACCGACAACAATAAAACTATAAAAACCATGTTCAGTTGAAAAAATCATGATTCTGGATGTTGCCACAATACATGTGAATGTTAAGGTTACTTACCACGTCTGTCAGGCGCCAATTTGAAGAATTCCCTCTGCAAGCATTTGAATACTACTATGAAAATAAGAGCATAAGTTAATATAGCTGAATCAGACACAATGCTCACACTGTTAAGACATACTGTGTACTTATACAGCCAAATATGTAGATTTGTACATTTTTTCACATGTTTAGCCTTCATGTCAACTTAGCTGTATAAACACACAGATAATAACAATAATTATGTACATATATAATTATATAAATATACACACTGCTCCTTCCATATGAGACAAATGATCTTGTATTTATTTGACGCCAGCTATGTATTCTTATCTCAGTCAGCAGCCTTCAGAAATAAATACTAGCTACATCATCTTATTTCAATGAGAACTGAACATAACTCGTGACTGATACATCATCTAACAGAAGGGCATTGTTGCCAACATCTCCCTAACCACAACAATAAAACTATAAAAACCATGTTCATTGAAAAAATCATGATTCTGGATGCCACAATACAGAATGTTAAGGTTACTTACCCCTGTCAGGCGCCAATTTGAAAATTCTCTGCAAGCAGAGGGACTTGCTTCTTTTCACAGTTTAAACACGCTGTAGAGTCTCAAATTTAACACCTGCATGTCTGGGATAAAACTGACCTGCTTAGACTCTCTGTCTATTTGTTAACCCTAGACTGGTCACTGGACACTAGACTGATGTGTGTGTGTGTGTGTGTGTGTGTGTGTGCTTATACATAGCGTTCAAATTTGCATTAATGTGTAAGATACACTACGATTTTAATGTGTAATAATGTGCTACTGAGTATGTCTGTATAATCACTTATTGATTTTTGACAATTACTTAATAAATGTACAGTGATTGCACAGGTTAGCCCGGGTAACCAAATAAGCAAATAGATCAGCATAGAAGGTACAGATTAGAACACAGATCAAAGCAAGATTAGAATACAGATAAAGTAGATTAGAATACAAAGATCAAAGCAGATACAGATCAAAAGCAGATTAGAAGTACAGATCAAAGCAGACAGATCAAAGCAGACAGATCAAAGCTATTAAGAATACAGCATTTCAAAGCAGACAGATCAAAGCAGAGATTAGAATACAGATGAAAGCAGATTAGAACAGAGCGGAACACAACTGGAAGTGTTTAACAGAAGACACTGCTACTCATTTCACCTGAGAAAGTGAAGACTAAAAACTTTTGAGCTAGCTGATCCATCAGTTATCAGGCAATCAGAAGTTAATTGCCACAAATACATAAAATTAAAGCACTCATTAACCAGCTATTATTATTATTATTACCAAAACACATTTCTCACCAATGGTCTGAGTTAGCTGTCAATACAACTTTGTTCTACAAAATGTCTCAGAATTTTGTAAAGTACCTGCTCCAGTTCATATTGTATCATATATTATAATTATTGGAGTATTAATGCTGATACATCAACAATGTAAGCTAAGTATTTGGGGGCTGGAGTCTATCCTGTAGCTGAGTGATTCTCAACGAAATTGTCCCTAACTTTTGCAAAAACAATTTTCAGGTCAATTTTGGGCATGTAGCTTTTCTCATTATTAGTAGCAAGCTTAGGGTCTCACAACTTCAACTGTCTCAATTAAAATGAATGATCAATCCATGTTTTTTATATACATTTTGGAATGTGTTTATTGAGTCGGACTGAATAAGTTCATTACCGTCATCACTATTACTTCTAATTGTATGATCATACTGAATATGTATGAAAGGTAGACCTTTGTTGTTTTTTTTCATGCATGTTCTATTAATAGTTCAGAATAGCCACATAGTGTAAACATTCATAATTCTTTTTATTGACAGACTTGACAAATAGTTCTCCTGTACAGAAATAAAATTTGAAGTTATCACTCATGCTCCATCCAAATATTTCCATATACAGCAAATGTGATATGCGTTCGGCCATTGGAGAGCATCACACTCTGCCACAGAAGCACTATGGTAACGACATGGTGTGAAGAGAAATTACCATCTCATTACAATGTAATAATCTTTAAACCTTGAAGCAAGTATACTTAACAGCTACACATTTCCTACCTGTGTTACAATAGCTCAGGATATGCAGGCATCCGTCATACTTGACTTGAGCAAACACCCATTGGCCCAACTCCAAAAGAGTCCCTATTTTCCGCTCTTCTTTGAGAATGACTTCTTTTGCGGAGCACAGCAATCACATGCAGGCTTACAGAAGCATGAGACATCCCTCACTCTGATCTTCCCCTGGTTCTGTTTGGCAATACAGATGAAAAAAAAACAACAGAAAAATATGTAGAGTAACGCAAGTTGCACATTTATTCAGTGAACATAATGGGAATCATCATAATCTGATTGTTTACTGAGTGATACCTTACCTGATGTACTTTCCAGAGTGCCCCTGCAACTGTCTTCAGTGATGAGGGCACTAACTCTCAAATGTTTCAATGTCCTCTTCAGTCACCTTGAAGAGTTTCACTGAACTCTGCTCTGACAGGTTGTGCAGCAAGGCTTCAGCAATCAGGTATGTCCGTTCCATAGGCTACCAGCCTGTCGGCAAGCGTTTTCAAAGTGCTCCTCCAACGACGGTCTGGAGCACCTTTCCCGTGTGATGCCTCTGCAGTAAAATTCCAGGCTCACAGCACTTGGAAAGTCCTTTATGAAAGGCACTGTGGATTGCCAAATAGAAGGAGACCTTGTGGGATGGCGGGAGAGAAAGATGTAGAGAGGTTGAATGCCATGAGAGTGAGTCACAGAAAGTGAGTGACAGTGAGTGAGGTGTGGGAAATATGGGAGGTATTTTGTCTTTCTCATGTTTTACTGATGGATTTACAAAATTCTGACTTCAATCAATATCAGTCTAAAGTGTTATTGTCTCAATGACAAACCTTGTTGTGGTGATTGGGAAGTTGGGCCCATCAGACACCAGGTGGACATGTTTTACTGTGGGGTGACTGGATTCCCATATATGCTGCCACACTGGATCAAGGTGTCAATGCCACGTCAAAGCTACAGCATCACAATATGCTTTTTCAGACTCAGCTGGATACCGTGGCTAAAAGGCTTCCGGCTGTCCCTCACTCCACAGTACAGGACACCAGTATGCAAAGTAACCTGTTTGCCAGACCCTCCACCAAAGTGAGTGTCCTTTATTTCCTTGCTCCACTTACAGTTGCTAAATTTTCACTGTAGTCAAAATGTACAACTCCTTCATATCAACTCCACCAATCTCTCTTTCAGCCGCCTGATCTCTGAGTCTCTGAACTGGTGTGCTATGTTGAAAGAAGGTGAACCCGGAAACGTGGCAGGCTCGTTCTTTGTTTGCTCCACCAAGTTTTTCTAGGCTGGCCGCTGTACGTTTCAGAGTGGTGTGCTTGCCTTCCAACCTCAGTACCATCAGGAGATTTTTTTCCCAGTGTGGTAGATGTATTTTGTCACCCCTCATTCCATCTCACCATAGTTGTTCTTTGTGGCTGGGTCCATCACAACTGACAATGGGCTGTGTTGCAGGTGCTGCGACGGTTCTCATGTTGTGGCGCTCTGGTTCTTGTGTAATCCCTTTCCTCTTTGTCTGCCAGCTTCCTTGTGTCTGATACAGCCCTGCATTGCCAGCCCCACTCTTTGCTTCAAGACGTTTTATTTTTTCTCAGATTGTCGAGCTCCTTGCTTTTCTTCTCGAGCTTTGTCAGTGTGATCTTCAGTTTTTAGTTAGCTTGAAGCTTTTTCCTTTGTGGACATTGTTCTTTTAGGTGTTGATCGTCATTGGACCAGAGGTGGCGTGGTGTGTTGCATCACTAATGGTCTGAGTTTCCCTTCGGTTGATGGCATTGTCCTCCTGGAAGAGAGTAGAGACAGTGATTGAGTAAGACGAAAGTGTGACTGACTGAGTGGAGTCAGAGAGTGAGTGGAGTTGACTGAGTAAGAAGAGTGAGTCCAGTGAAAGTATGGAGTGAAAGTACAGAAAGAATGACAGTGATTGGAGGAGGGCAGCAAGTGAGTGATCTGATAGGTTAGATTGGGTGAGTGCTGAGATATAAAAGCAATAACAACACCTTATTATAGGATTGTGTCAATCCTGTCATTTTTTTAGATCCCTGGGCTGTAGCAATCTGGTCTGGGCTGTAGGAGTTGGTCATCTGTGCCGGAGACATCAGATAGGGGGCTGTCGTTCGTAGAATTGTCTGCGGAGGCATTTTTCTTCTTCACTTTGTACCTCTTTGAGTTTTCATTTCCACTTTTGCTGTTTTTTATTTTTTTTTTTTTGCTGTTTAGCAGTTAGGCTCTCTGATAGACTCTTAAAGTCCCTTCTCCGCTTCTCTTTTGTACCTGCATGTGGCTTACAGAATACTCAAATAATTACTTCAATTCAATAACACATTTCCCTTACAATTGAATTGCAACTCCATGTGTTTCTTCTCCCAAATGTCTCTCTCTCTCTCTCTCTCTCTCTCACACACACACACACACACACAGTGACCTCCCACACTCTCCATCGCTCTTATCTGTGATGTGTTTATGGGATCTCCAGAGAAGAAAAAAGAAGAAATCCATAAAACTTGGCTCACAGCTGTGAAAACACTCAGATTTTGTGTATGAAGTTCTCTAGTGTAATGTAAAATAAAAGTGTTATGAAATTATCAAAACATGATATGAGTTGGATAAAAATTAGTCCTCAAATAGAAAAGATGAATTTTGATCCTTTTTTTGACCACCTGAAGCAGTAATGTGTCACTGAGTTACAGGTGACTTGTTTTTAAGATAAATTCTATCATATGGATATTTCACACATTGCCATCTAAAGTGGACAATGAAGGTAAAATCTTCCATATAATCTTTTGATATTTCATCTGTGAACCTTTATGCAAAGCTGTGTTCAAAGTTAATAACTCATAGTAATTATAATCTATTGTTTTTCTCTTGTTAGCATGGTTGAATTAATCCTGTTTAATCTTGTTTAGTTTGGTAAACTACATAATAGAGATGCACTACATCTTAAAGGATTATGTGATAATAATCTGCTTATAACATTTGCTGAAAACTGGTGATTATCAAATGTCTCATCACGCAAAGCTTAACACTAATTAGGTCATAATTTGGTTTGGTTTAGTGAGTGGGAAGTGAATATGTGATTTCATAAATTAACGGTAGTAGATTATATTCAATTCACTTACATATGAATTAAAAGTGAAAAAGAGAGGAAGGACAGTTTAACTCCTCCCAATTCCACCTCACTTCTCAAGAATAATAGAAAACCAAAATCTACAGACTTCAGTTGTCTTTTAGCTGTTGTCTTTCGTTTTCCGGATCTCTCATCTATGTCTCTATTAGTTCTTTTTTTTATTCTCGCTCTCTGTTATTTGGTTATGTCACGTGTTAATTTTTAACATCTGATCAGTCAAGTTTAGTCTAAAAAGCAACAGTGCTTTTTCATTTCCCCAATGTTTTCATTTCTTTTTATTTGAGTTAATCGTTAAGACGTATACCCTTCTGGCCAAACGAGATTTAATGAATGTATTATCTGAATAAATTTGTGCATCACACCATCTGCCATCGAGAAAGCCAGTCAGCGTCCAGCCATCGCCACCACAGCGACCGAAGTCTCCTCCGGTGACCAATAGGCCAGCTGATCAGCTAGACAACCCAGCTGGCGCTCGTTCCACCCTGCCTGACAGTCTTAACCTCCAGTCTGGACTGGCTTGAATCCGAGAAGCACCAGAGCCCACTAAGCTGTACCTTCTGGACCTGCCTGGAACCAGGAAAACCTGCACAAAGTAGGGCGGCTTGTTGCAACACTTCTGATTCTTGAGTTGGTGTCAATCAAACTAAAATATCCACTTAATTTTTTAACAGTAACAGTGATGAATTACCTCTAGAAAAAAATTAACTTCTTCCCTAACAATACACACTACACACACACACACACATATATATGAGGCAAATGCATAAAATTCCTGATTCAGAGTTTTATGATCTTATGATATCGGACTGATCGATCAAATAAGCTTAAACCTTTGATAAAAAAGAGATGCGTTCCCCCTGATTCAACGAGCAAATCGCTGATTAATAATTAATAGTTAGTTCTGTTAATTATTGATAATTGATAATTCATTTATTAAAGCTACAATTCATGAGTTGAAAGAGCTAGCAAGATTTGAAAATAACGCACCTCCTCTCAGCCTCCCCTTACCTCCACACTCTCCTCTCCATCAGTGCTCAGTCCAAAGCTCCACCCCTTCAAACTTGAACATTGTTAGCATTCAGCAGGAGAGAGGAGAGCTGTTATGCTACATCACCATAGCTGTAAAGCGTCCCGTTCAAAGCCAATATATCCAACGTCATTTTTGTCACCTTTATAATGCAGACAGTGATGATTATGACTGTACAATATGAATTGAAATGTCATATCCTATAACCTCTCCAATACAAGCCACACCTACGACCAGCTTACACCCACAGAGAGAAGCTAACATTCAGCATCAGGCTAGCCACGCACTGTTACAACAGTAGCTAAGTTATAAACATTACATATTTCATGAAAATAACCAACTCCTCCTAGCTAAACAAATAATTACCTGTCCAACAGGGCCAGTATTAACTTCTGCATCACTTTTCCCAGTCCCCTTCAGATGTCTCAGGTGTCTCCACCGATGTTCACTCTGGTTTTGTCCTCTTAGCTTTATCCAGAGTTTTGTCTTTCAGTCTTTTCTTCCTCCCTCTTTCTTCTCTTTGTCTGTTTTAGCATGAGTTGAGTGGGTCAGAAGTAACACTGAAATTAGTATTTTTGGCTGCATTTTTCTCTGACATTGTTCCCTACAGAAGGGATTTCCCTGCTATCTCTGTATTTCTGCAGATGAACTGTGTGTTTGATATTTTCCAGCAACAGCGGGGGAGGAGGGAGGGACATGAGCAGGATGACACATGATTGGTTCTCTCATCTCTGCAGCTCTGAGTGTCAGTTGATTGGTCAGAGTTTTTACAGTCCTGCTTAAGCTGCCACAGAGGTTCTGATTCTTTCCCTTCCTTTTTCTGAACACATCATGTGATGACTGCTCTCAGGGTTGAAGGAGCATTTCACCCAGTGGAACAAAAAGTGTTTCTGAACAGCATCATGGATTTTGCAGCTTTAATATCTAAAAAGTGTGGTTTATGCTACATCACACATTTTCAACATTCAACTTTTTTAAATTAATTTCACACATTTTCAACATTCAACTTTTAAATTGAATTAAGCAATTGCTGTTCATATTTTTCAAAATTTTTTCTACTTCACCTTTTAAAACATTCAACCCAGCATTAGCAGATTGAGCTTAAGCTTAAACGGCATTCAGCATGAACAGCGTAGCTTCAGCTGACAGCTATTCCCACACACACATTTCAGTAGGAAATGCATATTTTAGTTGTTAAAGTTCAGTTGTAGAAAGTGGTTATGATAATTGAGCTGACAGGAAAAAGGTAGATTAAAAAATTGATTAACTGTTTGGTTGTTTGTGATTGGATGATGTATTATAAATGCCAGTTTAGTAGAAGCTTTACTCAGTATCATTTACAGTTAGTCGTAAGAAATCGTTATGATTATTTTATTGTTGTTATGATTTTATTCAGTATCCTTGACAAGTAACCGCCCGGTAAAAGTGAGCTATACCATTCAGAATTCCGTTCTTGGCATTATAACAGGGTAAATGCAGCATGTGAGAGCTGAGGTCCTTAAAGGTACATATATCGTTTCAGCAATATGTAACATACTGCTGCTACCAATACTACTATTGATAATGATGATTACAATGATTGTGAAGCTTGTTTTATTAATTGAAAGTTTACTATACAAAATTGTAACTATACTGTATAGTGCATAACAAAAAGATCCATAATTTGCCATATTTCATATCAAATTGAAGGAAATCAATAAAGGTGTCGTTGATTTCTGTCTGCAGACCTTTTCAAGGTGAACCTGGGTCAAACATACTGAATTTTATCCAGTGTTACTGTGTACTTATCTAAATAATCAGCTAAAATAGCCTTACAGTACAAAATATACATCATTTGACATATTTAACATAAAATTTAACTAAGTACACCAAAGGTGACGATGGGTTCTCACTGCACATATCTTCAGGATGGGCCTGACTAGGACCATACTGAATTTCATCAATTTTACTGTGTACTTTTTGAAATAATAGGGTCTAATATATGTACAGTACATCAGATGCATTATTTCCATATATTTCAATTTATGGAAATCTATGAAATGTGACAGAGATTTCTCACTGCATATATCTTCAGGATGGGCCTGACTACGACCATGCTGAATTTCATCCAATTTTACTGTGTACTTTTTGAAATAATAGGTCTAATATATGTACAGTACATCAGATGCATTATTTGCCATATTTCAATTTATGGGAAATCTATGAAATGTGACAGAGATTTCTCACTGCATATATCTTCAGGATGTTTCTGGATTATGACCATGCTGAATTTCATCAATTTTACTGTGTACTTTTTGGAAATAATAGGTCTAATATATGCACAGTACATCAGATGCATTATTTGCCATATTTCAATTTATGGGAAATCTATGAAATGTGACAGGAGATTTCTCACTGCATATATCTTCAGGATGGGCCTGACTACGACCATGCTGAATTTCATCCAATTTTTACCGTGTACTTTTTTGAAAATAATAGGTCTAATATATGTACAGTACATCAGATGCATTATTTGCCATATTTCAATTTATGGGGAAATCTATGAAATGTGACTGGAGATTTCTCACTGCATATATCTTCCAGGATGGGCCTGACTATGACCATGCTGAATTTCATCTAATTTACTGTGTACTTTTTTGAAATAATAGGTCTAATATATGTACAGTACATCAGATGCATTATTTACCACATTTCAATTTATGAAATCTATGAGAAATGTGACGAGAGATTTCTCACTGCACATATCTTCAGGATGGGCCTGACTACTAACCATGCTGAATTTCATCCAATTTTACTGTGTACTTTTTTTGAAATAATAGGTCTAATATATGTACAGTACATCAGATGCATTATTTGCCATATTTCAATTTATGAGGAAATCTATGAAATGTGACGGAGATTTCTCACTGCACATATCTTCAGGGTTGGGCCTGACTCTACGACCGTGTCGAATTTCATCAATTTTACTGTGTACTTTTTGCATTGATTTGGGCAGAAAACTTATTGTCTGTCAGTAAATTATTACAATTGTCCTGCAACTGTTCTGTCAGACAGGGATGAAGTAGTATATTATGTGTTTTCAGACCTTTTTGGTACAGGACATTGATAATATATTATCTTTTGACTTTCGCTTAGTCCTTTACTACCCATTTTTATTTTTTGTACATTCTCTGTTCGTTGTTCATTTCAAAGTAATTATTTCCAGTGATGATGGAGTACATTGTATTATCTGGTTGCATAATTGTAGTAGTTGTATAATTACTGCTAATTTTAATGAAACATTTGGTATATAAGATCTTTTTAATAAAAAATGTCACATAGACTGCTGCTGGCTCACAATACATACCAGTTTAACCCTGAGAGAAACTATGCTTGCGAAACTATGCATGTGGTGCGCCATGGATGAATGAATATGACAACTATGTCATCCTATAACTATCATTTATGAGCAACAAAACTGCAAGAAACACTTTTTCTCAGAACTGTGGGAAACATATGTATGTTTTATTAGATTATTGATCCTGTAATTACTTTTTTTAACTAGGCCAATAATGTAAGAACCAGTCAATTAAATAATAACTTCACGGGCTAGAAGTCATCTTTAAAAAGGCATACCATAACAACCCAAACAGCACCAGATGGCTGCACCTACAGCGCAAACAGCCATCTGGTCACCTAACATTCTAGAAGAGACAATTTTCTCATAATAAAAAAAAGAACAAAAATAATTAAAAAAAAAATTGAATGCATAGAAATTAATGATGCTGCTAGCATTTCACATACCAGTCGACAAACTAAATAAATAAATAATCCAGTTTGCAAGAATAAAATGAAAGAAAAAAGTATGTATAACTTTTTTTTAGCTTCATTTTAAATGCAAACTTTTCAGTGTCAAAGGGATATTAACATACATTTTTTGAAGGTGCATTTAAGGATTAAAATGTCATTGTCTGTCAGCTCCAAGTGTATTTCTGACTAGATTAATTCTAATTCATACTGTACATTATGTGTACCACCACTCTCCCCACATTCTGCCAGTATGTGGACTGCCCTACCCAGAGACAATAATAATAACTCTGGACTTACTCAGTGTGTTTACATGATGACAGTGTGTGCAAACACTAAAAAGGATGCATACAAATCACCGGCCCTCCCCTCTGGGTCGCTCAGATCACAACCTGGTGTGACTGCAGTACATTTACATACCTATGGTGAAGAAACAACCCCACCACCCCAGATGTGTGAAGCTATGGTCAGTGGAAGCCACTGAGGCCCTGCAGGACTGCTTCAGAAATGTCATATCCACAAATCCAAATTTAGTCATTCAAGCCTCTTTTTATAATCTTTTGAAAATGAAGCTAGACAATACATCATTCTATCTCAGACTTGAAAAACAAAAAGAAAGTAGAAAACTATCAATCTGTGGTCTTTTTATTTTTGTGTTTTTATTTAAAAAAGTCCTCCACGCTATTTTTTCTTTTCTTTCTTGTTGAGTTATTATTAAGTGTAACAACTGTTCTGTTTGTCCTTTTTAAATTATATGTATAATTGTTGAATACTAATAAAGCTTGTTAAAGAAAGAAGAGGATAAAAGGAGAGGCAAGCTACAGGACAGCTACAGGACCAAGATGGAAAATGACTTGACACAGAATGCTGGGGTGTCTGGAGAGGTCTGAAAACCATCTCTGGTCACAGCAGGCGCCATAAGAGGGGAGCTGAAGGAGACTCAGGAGTGGACCAAGAACTAAATCTGCTTTTAAACAGACTCTGCTCCCACTCTCCACCCACTCATCACCAGCCAGCCAGCTCTTTCCTCGCAACACCTCAGCCCTCTGCCACCACCACCCACCACCTCACCTCATCCTCCTCCATCACCACCACAACCACCACCATCTCCATTACAGCTGACCAGGTGAGAAGTGAGCTGAAGAAAGGCCACAGGCTAGCAGCATCAGCTCCAGACTCCTTAAGGACTGTGCAGACCAGCTCTGTCCTGGACTCCAAAGAGGTGGTGGATGAGAGGAGGATGTTAGATAACCTCACATCCATCATGGACAACCCTCTCACCCTGTAATGGAACTGTGGAGGCTTTTAAGCAGCTCCTTCAGCTGCAGACTCAGACTTCCACTTTGCAAGAAGGGACCGCTACCACAGGTCATTCATACCATCAACTTAATCAAAGTCTACAACATCAGCATCACTGGCTGATGTTAATAAAATCTGGATTCACACCATCACTGTCATTGTTGTCACTGTTTTCATGAACTGTCCCTTTGTACAGACAAATTTTCACTGCCTTTTTCCACATAGAAACACTTTTCATTCATCTGATAAGTGTATTTATTTAACAGATAATTTCTGCAATTACAATAGCCTATGCATATTTTATTCCATTGCATTTAGTAGATATTATAAATATTTGTTATGCTATTATTACTTATTCTTCCATTCTACTGGGGACATAGACAGTTTTGTTTTGTTAATAAATCTCGAATTTAAATTCTTAGTTAAATACGCAACAAAACTAATATATGGGGTTAATGGATTTCATGCAATTAACGACAGAAAAGCAATACACCTCTGAGTAGTCTCATGTCTTTTTCAGTCATTATGGAAACAAAGGGAAATTTGAATTTGGGTATTAAAACGCATAAAATTTTACATTGACATAAACACAATCACATATCACACTGAGTGGGCATTGCTTTAGTAGTATTAGAAACGTCTCAATATCAGCGTTCATTTGGTTTCACCCAATGACACTATTTCAAGCCAACATACAATCTATCTGAGCGGCTGTCAATCACTCGTCTACAAAGGGGATGGGTAAACAATGATTTGAAGAGTTGGGGTCGCTGTGAAAGTGCTTGGTGACGGAAGAATCGACGAGATAGATGTCATGACAGAGCCCTGACTTTTTTGAAAGTCCACAAAGCCTCACTTTTCTGAAAAAACAACAAACATCTGGACCGAGTTTTCCAACTTGATGTCATGGCTAGTCGAAAGGCCAGGTAAGTGATATTAATATGTTATGACAGGCCTATAAATAATGTCTTTAGACATAGTCAGAAGCTTATATTCGGTATCCTATAGGCTACTGTAAAAACCATACAAAATTATTTAATTAAAATGTTAATAATAACTGCCTTGAAGATTTTATAATGTTTTTACTTTGGGACTCTTGAAGATGAGTGTACGGTGAAACCAAACGCCTGTTGACTGGTTGCGGTATAGGTCATAAGTCTCACCGCCATGTTAACAGAAGGGATTTGACCAAACTACCAAATCAAAGCACACATCAAGTATGGTTTTTTTATTATTATTATTTTACAAATACCGCTTCAACTGCTTTAGACAGTTGTTATTACACTGGTAGCTGTTCAAGTCTGCTATTCTCCAAGAATTTGGGTTTTAAATAGCAATGTAATTATATGAAAAATTTCACGTCATGGTGACAGTCGCGGAGTGAAGTGGTAGCAGCGGCAACACGTAGGCTACTTCATTCGGGATTGCAACGCTACTGTACAATAATATACTTGTCTAATACAGCTGAAAACGTCTGTGGAAAAAGCAACAAAAAAACAAACAAAAAAACCACAAATAAAATGAAAATAATTACGTTTGAGGTGTACTTTTCAATTTTTGGTTTGTTGTGTGACCCATCTCTTAACATGATCTACAGCCACCAGAGAGCGATTGAGACTTATATAACCTTATATGCAATGACTCTATGGCTACACATTATTTTTTGTAAACAAGTGCTTACAAACATGACAATATTGTCACAATAGGCAGTGCATATAAATTACATGCTTGTATTGATGATTTTATAGTGATATCTGCACAGCTTATACTCATTGTTTTCCAGATTTTGCACTTTCACTGGATTTGGACAGGCAAGTGCTGCATGGTCATTAAAATATTACCAAAAAAAGTGCTGCCCTTTCACAGCTACAGTTACATAAATACTAAATACATTAATCATGCTTTTTCAATTTTTAATTGTTTGTTGCTTTTCCTGTGTTGTTAAATGTATTTTTTCAATCTTTTAAAGGATGGCGAATATCAATAAATGTCAAAGACATATTGAAAAGTGCAAGTAAACATGCAAAGCCTGGAAAAACTGCAAAGAATTACAGTATCCACACCAGATTCTGGAACAATGTTAGCACGGACTTGAAAGTGCCCAACACTCTTAAAAATCAAAAAAAAAAAAAATGTTCACTGCTGCACTGCGCCATTGCAAGGTCAGAATTTCTCATATCTAGTTGCAATACTATCCAGTATATGATTGAATATAAATACAGTATATCAATGAAAATTATTGCACAATTTGGACCTCATTGGACCTGAATGTTATTGTGTATTCTGTCAACTTAACATTTATCACTTTAATGCTACTTGTCTCTTATGAAGTCACTGTGACTGAACTACTCAGATAAATGTATGGCAGGATAATTGCCAAGTAGGCCTATTGAAATGCAGTATTTAGTAGTCAAATTCAATGCTTTTTTTCACTTCCACACCAGAAGACACAACTTCTCAGTGAGCCTTCACTTTATATTCAAGTTTCATGTGATTAATGTTTATAAGTATATATGAGAGATGTAATAGACATTACACCGACCATTTGAAACATCCATATGTGCACTTTGCAGGACCAGACAGCTGCCCCAGTATGGCGCTGACACCATCAACCGCCTTCCAAACTTTAAAGACTGAGGACAGACAGTCAGCGCCTCCTACTCGCAGTGATAAGGTGATTGAATGTTGTCTTTGTCAGGTCTTCCACATTCCAATTAAACAGAATAACAGATAGTATATAAATCTGTCAATATTTCTGTGCTTTCTGTATTATTAATGTATGAAAACTTGCTTTGTCTTGGTCTCCTTTGAAAACTCAGGATGAAGGAGTGTTGAAAGCACAGACATGCCTCCTGCTCCTACACCAGAAGACACAACTTCTCAGACAGTGAGCCTTCACTTTCATTTTCCAGTTTCATGTGATTTATGTTTATAAAATATATATGAGAGATGTAATAGACATTACACCGACCATTGAAATATCCATTATGCATTTGCAGGACCAGACAGCTGCCTGTATGGCGCTGGCTTTCATCATCAGCCCCAAACCTAAAGACAGAGGACAGACAGTCAATCGCCTCCTACTCTGTAGTGATAAGGTGATTGAGTCTTTGTCAGGTCTTCCTCATACCAATTAAACAGAATAACAGATAGTATATAAATCTGTCAATATTTCTGTGCTTTCTGTATTATGTATGAAAACTTGCTTTTGTCTTGGTCTCCCTTTGAAAAAATCAGGATGAAGGAGCGTTGAAAGCACAGACATGCCTCCTGCTCCTACACCAGAGAAGACACAACTTCTTTCTCAAACAGTGAGCCTTCACTTTCATCTTTCCAATTTCATGTGATTTATGTTAATAAAAGTAGCATACATAACAGTTTATTACTGACATTACCAGTTCAGCTACTAAGACCCAAGTGACTCCATATCCTGAGGAGACAATGGTGCACAATGCATTTGGTTGTTTGTAGTTTTTGTCTTATGAAAACAAAGCTATTTTGAAATTTGTTAGAAAAATCTGGTAAACATAAGTATATTTTGTGGAGTGACACACATAATCCTTTTTGTATAATTCCGTTGTGGCTGAAGGCAATGATAACTGCCCATTTACACAATCAAGTTGTTCTATGTTTGTCATGTAATGGTTAAACAATTGTTACTTCCGATATGTGTATCAGCTTCCATTTCTGCTTTTTGTGTGTTACAGGTTGCTGACAATGAAACGAAGCGGTTCAAAGATTCAGCCCTGTGGAAGACAGTTTCTTCACTGCGTGTTTTGCCACAGGAGCCATGTTTTTTCTTTATTGATAAAAGGACTGGAAGACCCTGAGGAACTGTCAGGTTGGCCACAGCTTTAATGGGGGTTAGAGTGGACTAATATTATTTCTGAGGGGATTAGGTCCATTTCACTACTGCAGCTTTGGCTTCAAGAGGCATAAGGTGAAGGTGAAAGACTCTGCAAGGAAGGGACCTGTTTTTCAGTGCAGTGCATACATAACCGAAGACTGTCCAGTCAATGCTGAGGTTGAACTCCTTGATGAGAAGACATTAAAGGCTTCTGTTGTCTTTTTCTGGAAAGGAAGCTTGCCACAGCAAAGACGAACTGAAAAAGGAGGCCCGTCCGTGCAAATGCTCGGACATCCATTGCAGAAAACTTGCAATCTAAAGCTTCCCAGGACCCTCTATTTGGAATCCCTGCAGGCCGCTTCCTAAAGAAGTTTTGGAATCTGGTAGCAGTGGGATCAAGCTCCACTTCCCACAGTTCTGAAAAACATTGCAAGCACTGAAGAAAAACTACAAGGTGTCAAGTGACGACGTATTTCTCAGCCTTCCCAGGAAATGTTAGAAAAAAATAAACAATGAAAATGAAGTGCTGCAGAAGATATTAATGCAATTCAAAAGGTGTCATGCTTTGGTCTCAACATCTTTCATGAAAGATGCAAGCATGACATTAATGTACACCTCGGCGCAACTGGTAGCATCATGAAAGGGAGAGTGAAAGTGCAGCCCTATACTATGTCTATGAACTTGTCGTTAGAAACAAACTGAAGGAGTGCATCTATCTCTACCAATGGCAAACATACTTGACAAATGGCCACACAACAGCTTCAGTGTTATACTTCTTACAAGCTTTCCAGTCAGACCTCACAAAGCTCCATGGAAAAAAAGTCACAGAGACCCATCATGATAATTTGCGATGGATCTGTTATTGTGCTGCTTCCAGACACTGTCCTGGACATTTGCCAGAAGAACCTAAGAGATGACCTTCTTTGTCATTACTATGATATAGTCACTGGACAAATCCAAACACAGAAGCTGGACCTCCCCATCATTCACAGATGTCTGAGCCACATAATGAAGAATGCCAAGGACCTCTGCAAGAAAAGGTTAGATTGTTAAACCATGTATTTAAACAGTGTACATGTTTTAATGAAAATACAGGAATTAATTAAAGTTTTCTCATTTTCCTATAGTGTCCTGGGGAAGCACTACAGACTTGCTATGCATGTCATTGGGCTTCCTAGCCTGTTGTACTGTGTTAGCAGAAATGGGCGACATCATGTGTAGTGCCACAGATTGCTGTTTACAAAGTCCTTGCATGGGATAGAATATGGACAGACATTTTGAAAATATTCAGCAGCACCTGCTGGCGAAAGGGGAGGTCTGGATGTGGATGAGCAGCAAATCACAGCCGAGGATTATAAGGTGTTTTACAGTTACTTTTTACGTACATATTTTGTCTATTGCAGCTGCCAATAAATCTTTCATGGTCCACTATTATACTGAATGTAATGAAGCAGTGATAAGTCTCACTTATGATGCCATAAACTTTCAAAGTCAAATTTCAAAACTTTGGAAGCAGCTCTAAAAATACATTGTGTGAGCAATATATTGGTCAGCTCCATTTATTTGAGGATCTGAAATATTTACGGCAGGAGAACCTTCATTCTTCCTACTGCCCTTCAAATCACCTATCAAAATAGCAATGTACCATGGGCTCTTAAAGGGGAATTAAAGACATCAATGGAGTTTATAAAGCATCCAACATCAAAAACCCCTCTGATTAATTAGGAGAGGAAATCAACCTTAATAGTCATTGTCGTGGCTTTGCACCAGGAATCTGCACTGTGGACATTCCCAAATAATATATTAATACAAAAGCACAATCATTTTACTGCATGTTACATTATACTTTCAAGTGTATCTCTCTGAACAGATGTGTTGTTGTTTGTGATGACCTGCTGAAATGTTGATCTTAATCTGAATTTTATACATCGATTTTAGAATGATGTTGGAAGCACCTCATTCCAAAGACACTTCCAGAACGTCATCAACAGTTGCATGTTTTGACACAGATGGAGCCCCAAACCCTACCATTCACCGTAGCATTTATCCCAGCACTGGAAAAGTACTTCCTCCCCATACTTTTTGGTCGGGAATGATGCTAGGTTTGAAAACTTTTAATGTATTCCTTTGAAAAAATTAAATAATAGTAGATATGACATTAGAACACATCAGAATAATAAACATGCTAATTAAATAAATATCATCCTTTCAAAACCTTTATACTTTTCTTAAATTTTTAGGGGACATAGGACGGTACGGCTTGGGTCCTGCTTATAAAAGATTCAGCAAGATGTACCAACGTGCCAGTCAACTGGAAACACAGGTAAAATCTCAGATAATAAATATGCTTACAAAATTACATTTCTTGTTTTTTTATTTGGGATTGGAATGAACATGCCATAAAATATTCATTTGCAAAGATGTGTAATTGTATTTAATCACAATGTTGTGATTAAATATTTAGATCCATGAACTAAATATCTTTACTGACAGCTTAAAAGTCAATGTTGAAGAAAACATTTATTTAATAAAAAGGTCAGTACAAAAAGAAAATATTGTAATTCAATACAAATGTGTTTTGATCCAAGATTCATAGACAAAACAGGAATATGATAAAATGTAAAATTTATCACCTTGAAATCTGAATTTGCATTATATTGCAGAACTTCACACAAGACAACAAAACCAAGGTATTATGGAAAAAAGTCAGTGGGATCTTAAACACATAAGATTCCAAGAAGGCTGACTCACCAGACTGGGCGACTTTGTGCATCAATACCAAAAGATGCATGATGCCCTGCTGCTTGAGTACACAGACACAGAGCATGCCTCAAAAAAGTAGGTCCTAAAAAAAACCTGCATACATCTCCATGTGAATATATGTGAGTGTATATATATATATATATATATATATATATATATATATATATATATATATATATATATATATATAGTTCATTTGTCATGGTGAAAATATTCTAAAACTTCTACCTCTATTTTGTAGTGTTTCTGAGTGGAGAGGAGACTTGGAAACAACGGACTAAGAAGGCAAGAGGAGTGTATGTGTCACCCCATCTCCAAGCCGTTCAGAATCAAAAGACTGGAAAAACAGGTATGATGTGCTCCATATGCAATAAATATGCATGTGTTGGTTTCAAAGTCCTGTATTAATGCAGAAACAAATATAGAAATTTATCAGGACCATCATTTGTGTTTACTCCACATGAGATTTAATACAAATGCAATGCAAGTGAAATACAATTGGAGCATATCTGAGCACATTACAAATAAAATGCTGTGTAGTTTTGATTAGACCAGCTGAAATGGTGTTTGCAGTGATGGCTTCAGTACTTTGAGAGACCTCAGTGCACCACAGGAATGCACTGACAGGTTATGCCTTTTGTAGCATAATAAGGGGTTCCACAGGGAAAGTATGAGCTGTCTCGTTACCTAGCCCTAACTATAAGCATTTTGAAAAAGGGACTTTGTGGAATCCTAAAAATGTTATTGCATTGCACTTACCACGTGATTAAGATGTACATTTGGATTTGTCTCTTTTAAAGTGTCTCTTTACTCAGTACAAATCAAAGTTGGTGTTGTTGGTGTTTTATTTGCCTAGAGGAAAACTTAACATAATTGTGTTTGTATTAATGCCATCACAGTACAGTAAGACATTGTAATAAAGCACTGTGATCAGATGTAATTAACACAAGACTTTTATGGTAGGATGACGTTGGACAAAGTCTGCAATCAAGATACTGTCAACACAGCTGGATAATATGACAATCTCCCAGTCTGGCAGGGGATTTGTGCCACTTCAAGGCAGATGCAGTGGTGAATGCTGCAAACTCACAACTTTCACACCTTGGAGGGACTTGCCAAGGCACTTAAAGATGCTGGTGGATCGGACATTGTGAAAGAGTGTGAGCAGTACATTGCTGAGAAGGGCCCTTTGAAAACGGGTGATGCTGTGGTGACTGGGGCAGGAAATCTCCAGTGTAGAAAAGTCATTCATGTGGTTGGCCCTTCCATGGATGTAAACCCAACCAAGGAAATCATCACTGCAGCAACACCCATGCTGACAAAGGGCATAATGAATGTCCTGGAAGCTGAGCCAATGAGCACAAACTATCATCAGTTGCTATTCCAGCAGTTAGCTCAGGCATTTTCAATTTTCCATTGCCATTATGTGCTGATGCCATAGTCCCTCGCAGTCAAAAACTACCTTGCTGAGAGAAGAAGACTAAATCTTCTCTTGTGAATATTCACTTGAATGTTGATGAAAAAGGACAGCAAAGGAGATAGAAAGGGCGTGCAGAGACATACTTAAAGTAAGTCAAGGGAAAACACATATAGCACTCACCCATTACATTTAATATGTGCACACACACATTACTAAAACCTTTTCATACTTCCCTATGTTATTAGGAGGTACCCACCAAGACAATAAGAGAAAGTACAAATTTGGTCCATTACTTAATAGTTGTTGTATTTATAAATTGAGAAGTACAATGCTCATTCAAAAATTTATGAACTGCCTGATAAGTGAGCTAAAATCTTGTACAACATCCATTTCAGATTGAGGGTGTAAAACAATGCCATCCTGTCGAGCATAGGGAGTATTTAGCATACTATGTTGTAAATAGCGGACCTACTAAATCTTTTTTCCAGGTCCCACAAGAAAAGGACCCATCATCACAAACAGCATCTGAGGTAACAGTGCATCAGAAGAACAAATAACTCATAATGAAAATGATTGTTCATCAGATGTGATATTATTTATAACTAAGAATTGTCGGTATAGTGAATACAGTATTGCAGTGGGAGCAATATATTTTATTATATTTATTATTTATATCTACTCTGGTAAATACAGCATGTATAAAATTGTATTACTAAAGTAGTAGTTATCTGTTTTTATGACAGGTAATATAACTAAAAACATAGAAGTAACACTGCAAATAGATGACTGAGTAGGTCCTTGTGATTTGAAATTAAAAAAAAAGGAATTGTACGAGCTCAAGAATTTGAAAGCCTTACATCAGAAGATGAGATGGAGATTTGTTATTTTGTATACAAGTCCTGATTTTACACAACTGGAAGAATAACTCAATAAATACTGATTTGTTTTTGAAAGAGTTAATTTACAACTTCAGTCAGGTGTAGTGGGACAGACAAGGGATACATGTTGATTGGTAAGCAATGGTGTAGTAAGAGCAGACTGATCTGAAGTATTTTAGAGGTTGGTGCAGTAAACTCGGTGAAGGTTCTTGAGCTGGTGTTACAAGAGAACAGCAAGAGAGGGAGGAGAGGCATCGGTATAGATATTAAAGATATGCGAAATAATCTGACTGGAAGACATAATTAGGACAAATTTGATTAGGATAGTCATCCACATTTTAAAAAAATGTCAATGCAAAGATAAAATCAGGAACAATGACTGACTGGTAATCACAGAAATTGTACAAAACAAAAAGTGTCCTTGTTAGACCTAGGCTTACTGTCTGTCAGGTATTCTGTATATATCTAACCCCAAAAAATCTTTGTTGCCCCTCAGGTCACTGCACTGTGGGAAAACCCAGGAAACAGAAGTGGTCATTTTAGTTGTTCCCTCACAAATCAAAGGGAACAGTTTTGTGACCCACCACACTGAAGTTGTCCGTTGTCTAAAACCTCACAACTGGCTAACAGTGAGGAGGTATGTTATCCCACAGTCTAGCTGCATGATGTAAATAAATATAAATAGCACCATCTGTGAGGTGAAACCCTCACTTTAAATTTTAATTAAGTTAACATAATCTTATAACACAGTTACACTTGCAAATCATTGACTGTAATACTGCATTACTTCTAAAGAGGGGGTGTCTAAATGCCACCAAACTTTAATCTATAAATTGTTATAGTGCACATTTTGTGTACATGCGTTACATACTCATTTTTGGGGTTAAATTTACAGTTGTCCATTACATTTGTTGAACATGCAATTATTGATGTACTCTGTCAACATGTGTATTAACTGTCTTCAAAGATCATGGAATGTCTGCTACATCACTTTGCCAATAAAATGAATTTGGCAAATGACATCTACATCATGAACCACTATACAGCTGGGGTGATTCTCTTTGGAAAGGAGAGAGTTACTGCACAGGCACAGTCTGTCAAAAAAGTAAGTTTTTTGGTAAATAGTTTGCTTGTTGTTAACAATGTGATGTCAACTTTTTTTGACAGGTGTGTACAGTATAACAATGCCAAAATTGTTGTAGTGCAATAGTCTTCGTTTTTATCGAAGAGCAACTTAAGGTCTGTGTTTATATAATTCTGTCTTGGATCTTTGCAGATCAAACTGAGCTACAAAGGACTGATGTCTAGTTAGTATTATGACATGAAGGTTTTATCTACTTTTATTTTATATTTTGATGATAACGTGGTGAATAATTATAAATAAATAACCAAATGTATTGTGGTTGTTATAGTACATCAATGCAGCACAAATGTATACATTTGTGTACATGGTGGACCCTGTACGGAACACCAGTGAGCAGGAAGACTCAGACCTTACGGCCAAGAAATTCGGTAATTGTCAAATTTCAGATGTTCCTACTATTTAACATTTTAAAGCTTGTACAGCTATAAAGAAGGCAAAATGTTCATTTTGGCACAAAAAGTCAAATACTTCTTCATGACTTTTTATGTCTGCTGAGAATATAGTTGATAATTTTCTTGCCTGTGTTGGTTTTCCACCGTCACCATGAACTGAAAAAGTGTCTGAGGCATTTAATCAGATCTACTGAAGTCTCCCTTATGTTTGCTCATTAAAGGTGGACCCTCTGTGCAGGCCAGGATCAGAACTGACCGAACTTGTGCAATCATTTGTAACCTCTTCTGAGTTATTGAAGGTCACTTGGTGGGCTGTATTCAGTCTCTGAGCTATAAGATTGGAACCCCCTAGAGCCAGTATTTTTTCTGTTACCAACCCTTGAAAAAATGACCAGCATCTTAATGACATGCATAGATTGATGTAAACTTTGCTCTCAAAATGATTTTCACACAGTGACTACTTCAAAATGAGGCAGACATGCCACAGCAAGACGGACTGGGTGGATCTAAAATTGAAAGGATCAACACTGCAACACCCAGTTCAGCAGGATGGAAGCAGCTGTGGTGTCATTGTCATCATGGTACAGATTATCATGCAGTGAATTACATGCTACCTGCAAGTGATTGTCAAATATACAACAAATTACCTTGGCCGAACATTCCTCATAATTTGAGGAAATGGATTTACAGTCATAGAATTACAGTGAATCATTGGCAACCGACTGACATTACATTCTTGTGCTTTATAGATGGCAAAGGCAGTCATGGAGGCATTCCTCTGATGCCAAACATGGATTTTGAACCACCTGATCTGATATGGCACAGACCTGTCGCTCAGTGACTGCAGCCATTCTGGAGGCATCAGGTGCATCTTAACTCTTCCTCCATGGTTAATTGTTTTCAGATACAACTGGCAGAATATCTCACATTTTCATTTCTATTCCAGTGTTTGACACACAGATACATACTGTGCCCTTTGTGCAACTTCAAAACCTCCAGGTCCAGGTCCTCCAATTACTCATTGGGTAAGTGGTTGGTCTGTCTGTCTCTTTCTGTGTCTTGATTGATTGACTGATTTATTGATAGAATGATTTGTTCGTTTACATTGCAGTGCAGGCTGTCGCAACTTGGCCTTCATGCTGTTTAAGACATGACCAGTGGCCAGAGTGGGCCTTTGCGATCTCAAAAGGCAGCAGGGACCATTGTAAACATGCTTGCTTATGAGATGCTTGATATCTCTGCTCCATGTTGTCTTTTTCAGATTCAGTGTGACACCTGCAGTCGGTGGTTCCACACCCAGTGTCTTCAAATGACGGACAAACAACATAAGGAAGCGAAACAGCGACTGGAATTGTTTGTGCTGCGGATTGCACTGATTGCACTATTTTTTGTGCAAACATAACACTGCAGTAACATAACATGTAATGTGCATTAACTTTATACTTTACTTACTTAAAAAAGACAACTTTTTTATTTACTTGGAGCAAAAGTGTTTTAGCCATACAACTGTAAATAGTATGCCTTACTACTGTAAATAGCATTTTATTTTATACATAACTTTATTTGTCTTTTTATTTTTGAGGCTGACTGTCTTTTCTACATTTTTTTACATGTGACTCCACTAAGTGGAGTAGTGCTCCAAATTTTGTTGTATGCACTGTCATATTATGACAATAAAGGCTTTTTAATTTGATTTGATTGATGCATGAAAACATATGTTTGATGATAACATTAGTGCCTGGGTGACGGCTCGCTATCCGAGGACCCTATTATAATCACACTGTTTATTATTATTATTATGATGTGTATTATTATTATTATTCAGACATGTCTTGCCTTAATTGCGCACCTTTCTGTTTGATGTTGCCCATGGAGAGAACAATATCCCACAATAGTGGCCCCTTGAGACTTTCCTCCCTTTAAGGTTTTTTTGGAGTAAGTGGATGGAAATTGGTATGTATGCCTCATACCACAGTGCAGACGTACTTCAGGCCCCTCGAGGTCACGCAGAACAGCAAGGGCCCGATCACAGCTGCTTGCAGATTTAATTTATTGATTTTATCAAAGAAAGACATTTAGCAACTAATTGTTGATAAATGATTGTGAAAAAGCGGTGGTTAGCACTGTCGCCTCACAGCAAGAAGGTACGGGTTCGAGATCCTGGGCCCCGGGGCCTTACTATTGTGGAGTCTGCATGTTCTCCCGTGTCTGCATGGATTCTCTCCGGGTACTCCGGCTTCACTCCCACCATTAGGTCAGGGTTAGGTTAGGGTTTAGGTTAATTGGTTAATTTAAATTGACCGTAGGTGTGAATGTGAGTGTGAATGGTTGTCTGTCTCTATGTGCCCTGCAATGAGGTGGCGACTTGTCAGGTGTACCCTGCCTTCCACCCCTAAGGCGGCTGGGATAGACTCCAGCCCCCGCGACCCTATGAGGATAGCGGTAGATAATGGATGGATGGATGGCTGGGGTTCAACTACCCTCTACAGGGAATGACTGTTTTATGGCAGCAGTAAGCTCAGTCTATGGAGACCAGAGCCGTATGAAGAAGAGTAGTGGGAGCACAGGAAGCTACAGTTATTACAGTTGATGGACAGCTATCCTGAAGCAGACACTGTTAAATATATTTTCTTTACAAATTCCACCTGATGAAAACAGCCAAGCCTTCAGGGTACAAGGGTGAAAAAGAGAAAAGGCGAGGAGAAGAAAGAAGACCAAATATTGAGGCCATATATTCTAATGTTTACCAAAAAACAAAAATATGACAATTTGTTTCAACTATAGCTAGCTATTCAGCAAGTAGCAATAATGGTGCGATAAAATATTTAAAGATAAATAACAGGCCAGTGTCTTTTTATAGATGTCACCCTGCTTAAAATGAAATCACTCATAAAATAAATAATGAATAGTTTATAGTTTTAAAAAGTTAATTTTTGGGGTAAAACTGTTATTAAAAGTGTATTAAAATATTAAAAAGAATAATTCACAAAGGTTAAAATATTTTGATAAAGAGGAGAGTTTAAAATATAAGAATAATACGGCCATAAATGTGCTTGGTTCAATATTTTCGTTTTATTTTGAAGAAACTCATGGGGAAAGAGGAAGTGTGATTCTGATCATTTATTGGTTAAGGTGTATGATTGACAGGTAGAGACAGAGTGAGAGAGAGAGTGAGTTTTTAGGAAAACAGTGGGAGAAAGATGGACGACAGCATGCTGAAGATGTGTATGCGTCAATGAGTTGGTAATTCTACACAGTCATAATAGTTCAGTGTGTGTAGTGTTTCAGCATCTGAGAGACTGTCTATTCGACGGCCTTTCGGAGCTTCCGGATATACAGGACCTACTCCTGTTTGTGTACAGCTTAAAAGTTTCAGCCTTCGAATTCCTATTGCCCAGCTGCATCGCTTTGGCAGCTCAGCTACTGAGCTAATTTGGAGTGTGTTGTTAACATTCGCTATCAAAGTGAACGGACTTAGCCTTGAGGAGCTAAACCAGCTTCTGATATCGGCTGTGCCTTGTGGTCTCAACTTGGGATAATGAGGATTTAGCGCATGGTTGCTGCCGTGGTGTGTGAGCTCTGTCGCCGTGGGTCACTAGTCGTAAAGGTATTTTGAGTAACTATTTCTACAATTTAAAAAGGGTTATTTTGAAAACTTTTAAGAGTATTTTGTTGGAATTTAAAGGAATATAAAAGGATATTTTGGGGAATTTAAAGTGTTTTATCTAAACTGAAAGGTAACTGGGTGTAAATTTGGTTGATTTCATAACTGACAGTGAAGTACATAATTACCTGATTTAATTGTTTTTGGTTGAAGGGAAGCCAAAGAATTTAAGTTGAATATAATATTCATTTAAGAGTGTGTTTATATTTTTGTGTTATTACATTTGAACTTTGAGTAAATAACTGATTTGTTTATTTTTCTAAAACAGAGTCTTGTGATATTTATTTTATACCAGAGTTTAGGGTGAAAATGGTGATTATTTGACATTGGGTTATCATAGAAATATTGTTGTTTAAAGTGAAGTAGTCATAGGGTAAGTTCATAAGTGTAATAGATAAATGTGCATTAAAACTGAGATCCAAATTACCTTATAAAAATATTACGTAGAGATTAGGATTAAAATACACAGTTGATTAAATACTATAGAAGAACCCAGAGGCCTGCCCTAAAAGTTCTATTGAGGGGAGTGCTACATAGAGATAACTGCCCCTTCTTTGGATGTTGTGGTTGCTAGACTCTATGCTGTTACTAGGACTTTATATGTTGTTCATTGGACTATCAAATTAGTACTAAC
Source organism: Synanceia verrucosa (assembly GCA_029721515.1). Classification (NCBI taxonomy): domain Eukaryota; kingdom Metazoa; phylum Chordata; class Actinopteri; order Perciformes; family Synanceiidae; genus Synanceia; species Synanceia verrucosa. The sequence goes on from JAQQSB010000923.1 coordinate 43,638, forward strand.
ATGGATTAATCAGCATTATAATTAAATATCATATAAAATCCCTGATATGTATGACAGGGATATTGTAATTTTTGAACAACACAATCATCTACTGTATTTCAATGCTATCTTTAGTAAGGACCTCTGATTGTTTGAGGCAACTGAGATTCAGAAAATTGCAGAATATAATGGGTTATTCAACAGTGTTGTTTGATAGTTGTTGTTTCAGAATGACAGAGTGGTTTTAGGCACCTTGCTCAAGGGCTGAAATTCTTTCTCTCTGTAGTGGGCTTCTGAACTCTGATTAGAAATGTGGTTTCAAATGTATTGATGTATTTTTTTTCCAGTTTTGTTGTGTTCCCATATACTGTAGGAAAGCATCATTTCACCCCATCCTCTCCTGGTACTCAAACAGTAGATTGAGTCCATGGTGAACCTGAGGTCTGAGGAGATGGGAGCAGGAGCCCTTGATGATGTGTGAAGTCACTGCCAGTCTGTGGTCAGGTCAGGTCCTTCTGGGATGAGGCAGGATGTTTCTGCAACTTTTTCAGTCTCAATTTGCAGATAAATTGCAGACTTTGTGGAAACTGTCTTTTGATCCATGATGGTGGTATAATGGTGAGCATGACTGCCTTCCAAGCAGTTGATCTGAGTTTTATTCCCAGTAATCACAGTCCCTTTCCTCCAGTGATAGTATAATGTTGCTTTTATTTAGTCTGAAAGTCAGCATAGAGAGTCATGTATGGCCTACTTTTCAACAGTGATTGGTAGTATGGTGGTTTGGCGTGATGTCATGGGGATGTAGCTCAGTGGTAGAGCACATGCTTTGCATGTATGAGGTCTTAGAGTTCAATTTCTGGCATTGCCAGCACTTCTTATGTTCACATTAAAGGGAGAGGCTCTGTTGTCACTCACTGTACCATTTGAACAACACAGCTGCTTCCTTCTACAGTCATGGAGAGAAAAACTAGAATACACTTCTGAATGGGTAGTTTTATTTTGAAAAACTCCCACCAGGCACACTGGAGACATCAAATGTAATATAAACCTTGTGACAAACAGAATTAAAACATCACTTAAGTCCCTTCCAGTTAGAGTCTGCATCGATGAACTAAGCATGCTACAAGCTAAGCATGTTCATGCAGTTAATCAGATGGATGCTAACGGCTAACAGCTAAATCTATTATTTAGGAGTGATCAAGTCTTCTTGAGACCAGAGGATGAAACTAAATGAAGAAGTTAACTACAGGGCTTGTTAAATGGTGTCAATGACTGCAGACCATGCGTCGTCAAGATGGCGCCGCGGATAGCTGCCTCGGTATGTTGAGTGCACTGTTTTGTCTTGTTTTGTTTGTTAATTCAATGTTTTGCCAGTTTTCTGAGAGCTCCTGCACCCAGAAGAGCTCATGCAGGCATCAGGGCCTCAACCTGATGATTTATTTCTGAGTTTGCTGCACCTTCCGTGGATTTGTGGACATTCTAGTTAAAGAAGTGCACTCACTTTGGCTCATGCAGTATAAGCCGGAGGAGAGGGAGCAGCGCCCGGTGCGCTTGATGCGCCGCCCGTGGCAGGCGACATCGCTGTCTTTACCTGGGATATTTCTCTCTCAGCGTCGCTCACTGGGGAAATAAACTGGGCCGAACTTTCAGCTACTGTTGGGTAGAACAGAGACTCTTCATCTTCTGTTCTGTGCTTCACGGAGCGTGGCTGTGTGGAACGACACTGGACTCTGATGTAACTCTGAGCTTCTCCAAAGCTGCCCACCTCAGAGGCTCCCTCCTCCCCCTCCCCACAGCGACACCTTTCTCCATCCAGGAGAAGGATGTCAACAGGCTGTTTAAAGAGACAGAACCCTCACAAAGCAAGTGGGCCGGACTCTGTCTCCATCCACCCCTGAAGCACTGCGCTGATCAGCTTTCTCCAGTGTTCACGACATTTTCAGCACCTCACTGGAAACATGCCACGTACCCGGCCTGCTTCAAGACATCCACTATCATCCCTGTTCCCAGAAGCTGAGGACAACAGGTCTCAGTGACTACAGACCCTTCGTCTTGACCTCTGTGGTTATGAAGTCATTTGAGCGCCTCATTGCTTCCCGCACATCAAAGACATTACTGACTCACACCTGGAACCCCTGCAGTTCGCCTACAGAGAGGCCAACAGGTTTGAAAGATGATGCAGTTAACCTGGCCTTGCATTTCATCCTTCAGCACCTGGACTCCCAGGATCCTATGCCAGGATCCTGTTTGTGATTTCAGCTCTGCCCTCAACACTATCATCCCAGCTGTCCTGCAGGACAAGCTCTCCCCAGCTGAACGTGCCACACCTCCACCTGCAGGTGGATCACAGACTTCCTGTCTGACAGGAGCAGCATGTAAAGCTGGGAAAACACATCTCTGACTCCGGACTATCAGCACTGGATCCCCTCAGGGCTGTGTTCTTTCCCCTCTGCTCTTCTCCTGTACACCAATAGTTGCACCCTCCAGTCACCAGTCTGTCAAGCTCCTGTAGAAGTTCTTCGGACGATACAGCCCTCATTGGGTTCATCTCTGATGGAGATGAGTCCGTCTACAGGAGGGAGACAGACCGTCTGTGTCGTGGTGCAGCTTGAACAATCTGGAGCTCAATGCTTTAAAGACAGTGTGGAGATGATTGTAGACTTCAGAAGGAACTCAGCCCCACTCACACTCACCCCCATCACACTGAGAGAGACTCTCAGTGGTCACTGTGGAGTCCTTCTGCTTCCTGGGCACCATCATCACCCAGGACCTCAAGTGGGAGCTGAACATCAGCTCTCTCACCAGAAAAGCCCAACAGAAGATGTACTTCCTGCAACAGCTGAGAAAGTTCAAGCCTGCCAGTGAAGATGATGGTGCACTTCTACACCTCCATCATCGAGTCCATCTCACCTCGTCCATCACCACCTGCAGTGCGCTGCAGCTACTGCCAGTGGGACAAGTGCAGACTGCAGCGTATCATCCGCTCTGCTGAGAAGGTCATTGGCTGCAGTCTGCCTTCCCTCCCAGGACCTGTACACCTCCAGGACTCTGAGGCGTGCAGGTAAGATTGTGGCGATCCCTCCACCCTGGACACAATCTCTTTCAATCATTACCCTCTGGCAGGAGGCTTGGTCCATCAAGACCAGAACCTCACGCCACAAGAACAGTTTCTTCCGTCCTGCCACCGGCCTCGTGAAACAAGGCCCAGGTCCCCCGCTGACACCCCCCTCCTCATAGACTGTACGTTACATTAACGTTTTCATGAATGCACATCACCGGCACTGTTGCTGGTCATGCTGCACATCCACACCATAAAAGTTGCACTCAAAACCTGTATAAATGTAAATATCAATGTAAATATCAATATATATCTTGCACTCCAAACATTCTTGTAAAAATACTTCCGTGGCTCTGTTTCTTGCACTGTTACACTGTTACTTGTTTTGCACTATTACAGTCTTACTTTTATATATTTTATATTTGTATCTTCTACTTTATCTTGTTGGTTTTTTTTTTTTTTTTTTTTTTGTTCTATATTTATGTTGCACCAACCACCAGAACAAATTCCTCAAAGTATTGTGTTATCTATACCTGGCAATAAATCTTTTCTGATTCTGATTCTGATTCTAGGCAGAACACAACTGAAGTGTTTAACAGAAGACATGCTGCTCATTTCACCTGAGAAAGTGAAGACAAAACTTTTGAACTAGCTGATCCATCAGTTATCGGCATCAAGTAAGTACACAAATACATAAAGTAAAGCACTCATTAACCAGCTATTATTATTATTACAAAACACATTTCACCAGTGGTCTGTTGGCTGTCAATACAACACTGTTCTACAAAATTTCTCAAATTTTAAAGTACCTGCTCCACTTCATATTGTATCATATATTATATTATTGGAGTATTAATGCTGATACATCAACATGTAAGCTGCATTTGGGGACTGGAGCCTATCCCAGCTGTCTTAGGGTGGAAGGCAGGGTACACCTGGACAAGTCTCAGTTCATCACTGGGACACAGAGAGACAGACAACCACTCACACTCACATTCACACCTACGGTCCAATTTAAATTAGCCAATTAACCTAATCCCCATGCATGTTTTTTGGATGGTGGGAGGAAGTCAGAGTACATGGAGAGAACCCACACAGACACTTGAGGGGAGAGAACACAGTAAGGCCCGGGGCTGGGAATCAGGCTCCGGTACCTTCTTGCTGTGAACGACATCCAGCTGGCAGAAGTCACATTAGTTTATTGCAGTGAAGTTCTGTGAAAATATTGATCGCTATATCAAGCATATTTTTCATTAATATTGATGTCTAATGTACAATATACACTGTATATTACTATCGATTTATATATATATATATATATATATATATATATACAAATATATATACCACGTATATACATACATGTATATATATATACATATACTCGTGTGTATGTATATCTCAAATTATATATATACGTGTAGATATACATACACACACGTGTATATGTATATATAATATATCTCCTATACATATATATGTGTGTATGTATATACGTGTGTATATATATATATATATATATATATATATATATCTGTATATATATACATACGTATATATATACGTATATATATATACGTATATATATATATATATATATATATAACTGATGGAGTTACATTTTACACAATTTACTCACATCTGCAGGTGGTTTCACTATACATTTCGCTTCTGGTTCTGAATGTCTAGGTTTTCAGAGATGTTAATGTCCTATTTGAATTGTAATTGTGATGTTTCATGGAGCACTGAGTGTGTGTTGTGCTCTTGTTTACATATTCAGGAGGTCTGTAGTATTTTGCCTCTTTTTCTCTCCTTGTTTCATAACCGTAGTAGTATTTTCTTTCCTTTTGATTTGGTCCTTTACCTCCTCCTAAACCTCCATGTGAGGATTTCTGCCTCCAACAGAGAAAAGGACACCGCTCTCAGTCGTGGCTGGAGCCTATCCCAGCTGTCTTAAGCCTGGTTTGTGCTTCTGTCCTGGCGATCAGTGTGTGACCTGCAGTCGGCGTGGACCCTATGCGGACCCCTCGCCGTAGCCTGGCGTGCACCTCCAAAAATCCTGACCACGCTGGCTACGCGTCAGCGTGTGCGTTGGGATCACGAGCGGCAAGGACTGTGATTGGTCCGCTCAGAAGGTAATTTCCGGCTGTTGCTTTTCTCGGTCAGCAGCTCAACAACACCGCTATTTGTGGAGCGGTGGAAGCGGAATAATCGGACAGACCACCTCCATAAGCGTCTTCTGTGCTTCAACATTTGTAGTAACAGCATTTCTTTTTCAATTGTATGAGGCTCCATCTCCAGAAACACTCTGCTGTATCTCAGTTGTCATTGTTTACTGTCGGAAGAAAACCAGGAATGCAATATGAGCCCCAGAAGCCAGACAAAGACACAGCCACACCCCTAGCAGCTTGCGGTGAATTGCAGAGCAACCACGTTCCTCGGCGCCCAGGCTTGAATGCTCAGCGGCAGCGTCCCGTCTACTTCTCGTAGCTGCATAAACCAGGCTTTAGGGTGAAAGGCAGGGTACACCCTGGATAAGTCACCAGTTCATCATAGGACACATAGAGACACACAACCACTCACTGCGCACATCTAGGGTCAATTTAAATTTGCCAATTAACCTAACCCCATGCATGTTTTTGGATGGCGGGAGGAAGCAGAGTACCCGGAGAGAACCCACATGAACACGTGGGGAGAACATGCAAACTCTACACAGAAAGTCCCGGGCCCTGGATTGAACCCCTCTTGCTGTGAGGCGATAGTGGGTACCACTACACCACCATGCCGCTCTCTTTCAATATCTTTATTTTTATTTCTTTATTCATGTGTGCCTTTAAGCCGAGAAACTCTCCAAAATTTTGTTCTGGCGTGCATAATGACAATAAAGACTCTTGAACCTTGAATTAGCAGTCAACGGGACAACAGATTAGCAGTGCATGGAGTCAACCATGTAAACTTGTGTGGAGCACTAATGTTTGGCAGCTCATCACCTCCTAACACGTCAACTTGCAGACTAAAGTAAGCTTGTCTGGAACAACGATGGAATTTGAACTTGGAGAGCATAATTGATCTCAGCCACCTCGTCTACTGTATCTGATGAATTACAGTAGACGTCTGATCCAGGAGACCTTCAAGAGACTGGAAAAATGGGATGAGATGATCTACATGGGGCTACATGGCGGCATTCCATATCAGGGAATTGGCTCAAATAGTAGAGTGCTCCTTCATTATGTGAGAGGTAGTGGGATTCATGCTCACATTCTCCACAATAGTTTAGCTTCTATCTTGGCTGCTATGAAGCGATAATCCCATTGTTCAGATCCCTTTTATGCAAAGAATTGGAAACCTTTTTTGTAACCACGTCTGGTTTTCACATGTAAACTTTTTGAAATTTGAAAGAGTTTGCTTTGGAAATGGTCTTGAAGACTTGAGCTGACTTTTATTGTTGTTCCAGTAATAATGAAGCATGTTATGTTTTGGGTATATACTAATAAGGACAAACTGTCTCCATTAAGGAAGGGAATTCAAAACCAGTGGTGGAGTTCCATGGTGATAAGTAGCCACACATGGATGAAATGTTTGTCGCACTGTGCCACAACACAACATGCAGAAACACGCACTTTGCATCGGATATCAGCTGATCATTTATGGAATTTAAGTTTTCACGGATAATATACCTTTGCGCATCATTAGATGGAGCTTGATGCATACATGCATGTCCGATCCTAAAACCTCTCTCGCGCGCTCCAAATATTTCTAATCTTTGGTCATGTTTTTATGACATGTTTCAAAGACATCAGTGTATTGTGTACATATACATGGGAGAGAAGTACATACAAAAATTGTAATTTCCAACAGTGACAAGCAACATTTATGTGAATTTTTAAATTTACACACTGTCATAAGCAGGGGTAGATTTTATGAGTAGCTACTTGAAGATCTGTGCTACTTAGATGTTGGATGAATGCAGAATCCATCAAATTAGCTAAGCTGACCGAACTTTGACATTTTAAATAGCACAACTTGACATATACAAGGCATACTATAAACTTATTTGGAAATGTGATTTTCCTTTCTCCTAATCCTGCCCTTTCAAGAGCTCTTTTCACGGATGGACTTGTAGCGTCATCGTTCTTTCTTTTGGCCAAACAGAGGAAAGGTGTGTGTATGTGGTCTTTCTCTTTTTTTGGTATTAATGGCTGGTGGGGTTGACCTCTGTAGTAAACCTCATGCAGGAGTAAGGACTGAACAGCCTCAAAACCTCAGCTGGAAGAAATAAGAAAAAAAGTAAAGGGAAATTGAATTCAACTAGACTTTATTTTGAATATGTTCAAAGAACCAGAATGAAAAAATAAAACAAAAATGATTGATATAGTTATAAAAAACATCCAGACATAAATGGCTGAGATAAACATACAGCCCAACAATTCCTTGGATTATTGGATAGTTTTGTTTAGAAATTAAAATGAAGGCACAACAGCAAGATAGCTTAATGAAATTTAAATTAAAGTATTCCCATAACATTGTTGGTGGGATCAGGATCATCATACTGAATTAATAGTATTGTCAATATATCTATGAAAAGTATACAAGGTCTCAGGGGAGGAATTGGTCCTCACCAGAGGAGTTCTAAGAGTAGATGTCTTTTTCCTGTATTCTGGTACCTTTAAATAGGTCGTTTGATAGCCACTTTTAACTGTCTATACAAGCATGAGAAGTGTAACTTAAAATTGTAATGACAAATTGTATCATCATAATTGTTATTATAAATTATAATAATATGGATGGTATAAAATGGATTAGTAACAGCATACAGTATGTATACAGCAGAATGCATAGAGATGTCCACACATCGCCCATGATCCACATTAACAGGCTACGTAGACCAGATTTTCAGGCTTAAGTAACGCCCATTTTTTCACATGAATATGTATGTGAAGACAGTGTACAAAGAAAAAGCCTCAATGAAGTATGTTCTAGCCCTTTAGCAGCATATGATAATATTGTGGTGGCTACGATGCAACAGGCGCACTTTAAAATGTGTCTTGAGCTGTAAAAATTTCATTAACAATAAATCAGACCTACAGCTACTTGCATGTTAGCTTGCAAGCTTGAGAATCTTACATCAAGCGTTCACGCCGATTAGGAGGAAAGAGTGTCATCGTCACTGTTGTTATTTGTTGACAAACGTGGTCGGAGAAAGACCTGAGTCGAAACCTGCTGTTTGCATTTGATTTTGTTTGCCGTTCCAGGGCAGCTGTGGCCTCCCTCACAGCTGTGGCAAATTCAAATTGATTTATTACTGATTTATTTTATTGATGAGTCAAAAAATGTTCCATATCCTAGTTAACTGAGTGAGAGAGTGAACAAGACAACAGTTCTTAGTGTGGAAAAAGTTCAGACTCTTTCTTTGCTGACTAACCTAGCAAGCCCCCGTTATCGTTAGCGACCGTTAGCAACATTGCTAACATTAGCTAACAAAGTAGGAATAGAAATGCTGCTTTGAGGTGTGAAGCACACCAGTTATCACAACATATTTTGTTGATTTAAACCACTTGATCCTGTGTTTTCAATTCATTTTTACCACTTATTTACTGTTAAAAAGTTATCTGTTGAGAGAGACAATACCTCTCTCTAAGACTCAGAGCGTGAAGCAGCTCGAGGAGTGACACAGCAGAATTACAGCTGATAGGCGTTCAAGGACACTGGGAGACTGAGGTGAGGGACGTTGTAGATCATGGCTAACATTACTGTCTTTAAGAGGCTGTAGGAGGCTAAAATCTCAGAAAGCTATTGAGCTACTGCAACCATATGAAAAGTAGAAAAACTAACAGGACGGACAAAAGATAACTGTGGACAGGTGTGGTGGACGTCAGACAGTGTTCATTCAATATTATGTAAACGTTATCAAACCCTTTCAATCATTCTAAGATTAATTTATTTAAGTATTCACTCATTAACTCGAATCTTGGATCTGATGTGATCTGGAAACACATCAAAATTAAAGAACAAATATCAATTATGAAACAAATATAAAACTAGAATAATTTCTACTTTTTTTCCATTTCTTTTCAAATCTTAAAGTGGTGTTAAATGGACAAATAAGACAATGTGTTTTGAATTGTGCGTTATTGCAGAAGTAACTCTGTCTCCATCTGCTGTTATGAGCTCCTCAGGTCTCTCCGGCTCTCCTCACCTTCACCAGCCCAGTGAAGGCTGCAGCATGCACTGTTTAACTCTCAGTGCCACAGTTCTATCCATGGGCTACCGTATAGGGGAAAATTTAGGACAGTCCCTAAGAGGCCACGACTGGACAGGGGCCCCAAAAAATAGGTAAACACCAAATAAAATGATTAAACCATCATCATTGAGTATATATTCCTGTATTTCAAATATAACAATGAAATTAATTATCTTTTTGTTTTTATGTGTTTTGGGCAGTAAAGTTAAATATCCCCATTGACCAAAAATACCCATCCATATTGACCAACCCCTCCCCTGTATCCACATTGAAGCGGATTACTGTCCTGCCTTATCAGTGACAGTGCTTAGTAGCACTTATTATGTGCCAGAGCTGCAGTGTAATCTGGTTTTTAAAAAGGAAAGAGAGAAAAGAGATGAAAGACAAAGAAAGGATGTCAATCTCTAACCCAGTTTTCCCCAAGAAAAGATGGGTAGCCTCATTGTGTGCTGTGAGTGGTATTAATGCTTTCCTCTGCTGCAAACCCGATGGGCATTCCCGTGAAGTTCAGTGAAAACCCGCCCACTACCAAGTGTCACCTGTCAAGTGTAAGTCAAGTCAACTTTATTTGTATAGCCCAATATCACAAATTATAAATTTGCCTCATTGGGCTTTACAATCTGTATACAGGATATGACACCCTCTGTCCTTTACAAGTGACTCCCCATCGACTAAGGAAAAACTCCCCAAAAAAACCTTTTAACAGGAAAGAAACGGAAGAAACCTCAGGAAGAAGCGACAGAGGAGGATCCCTCTTCCAGGATGGACAGACGTGCAATAGATGCCATGTGTACAGAATAACAACAATGAAAACACATTAAACACTAACATACAAAATTGTATGGAAATGTCCAAATCAATATAACAACAGCTATTATTACAGTGTGTATATATAAAATATATGAGAGTGTCTAAGGGGATGGAAGAGCATCATCAAGCTATCAGCAAAAGGATGAGAAGCATGTCGTCCTCTCCAACACGCTAACCAGAAGAAGCCTGGGCAGCATCTTCCACTCACCACCAAACAGGAGAAACCTCCGCCAGGATGACCTCATCACCACCACGTCACTCAGAACCAGAAGATGAAGCCTGACTGGTCTGCACAACCACTACTCCACCAGGTAGACTGGATCCATGGATACCTGTGAGATGATGAAGCGCACAGGGACTACGAGGCACAAAACTAATCTGCAGCATATGTTAAAGGGAGGAAGAGGGAACACATCTCTTCTCCACTACACCTAAAGATGCAACCTTGAGCAGCATCGCCTCTTCTCCATCTCACCACCAATCAGGACAGGCCGAAGCCTGGATGACACCACCTCCTTCTCAACAAGTAGCCTCAGCTCCACGGACACCTGGGGAGCTGGGAGCACAGGGAGCTCAGGGAAGATGAGTTAGTAAAATGACTTAATGGAGGCATCCAAATGAAGAAGAGAAGAGAGAAGCTCAGTAAAAGTCAGAGGAAGTCCCCCAGCAGTCTAGACCTATAGCAGCATAACTAAGGATTGATCCCAGGCAGCCTGAGTCAACCTTGGATCAGTCCTAACTATAAGCACTATCAAAAAGGAAAGTCTTAAGCCTACTCTTGAATAAGGGGATGGTGTCTGCCTCCCCCGGACTGAAAAGGGAGTTGGTTCCACAGAAGAGGAGCTTGATAACTGAAAAGCTCGAAGGCCTCATTCTACTTTATAAACCCTAGGAACCGCTATGCAGTGGTCCCCTGCATTCTGAGGCGTGGGGAGTTCTGGCAGGATTATAAGGCACTATTAGCTCTTTAAAGATAAGATGGTGCTGACCATTAAATTGCCTTGTAGGTGAGGAGGAGGATTTTAAATTCTATTCTAGATTTTACAGGAGCCAGTGCAGAGGCTAACACGGAGAAATATGGTCTCTTTTTCCTGGTTCTGGTCAGAACACGTGCTGCAGCGTTCTGGACCAGCTGGAGAGTCCTGATAGACTTATTAGGGCAAGCCTGATAATAACGATTTACAATAGTCCAGCCTGGAAGTTACAAATGCAAATGGACTAATTTTTTCTTACATCGTTTTGGGAGAAGAATATGCCTTATTTTTGCAATGTTACGCAGATGAAAGAAAGCTGTTCTAGCTGTTTGTTTCATGTGGGCGTTGAAGGACATATCTTGGTCAAAAATTACCCCTAGATTCCTTACAGTGGTGTTCGAGGCTGGTACAAAGCCACCTAGAGTAAAATAAGTCATTAGATGAGGTTATTTCTGAGATTTTCAGGGCCAATTAGAATAACCTCAGTTTTTATCTGAATTTAACAACAAGAAATTGTACGCCATCCAAGTTTTTATATCCTGAAGACATGTTTGGAGTTTAGCTAACTGGCTGGATTAGATCTGACTTAAATGACAAATATAGCTGAGTATCATCTGCATAACAGTGAAAGTTTATGGAGTGTTTCCTGATAACATTGCCTACAAAGGAAGCATATATCGAGTAAATAGAATAGGCCCAAGCACAGAACCTTGAGAACTCCAGCAACTGACTATGGACTGCATGGAGGACTCATCACATTAATGTGAACAAACTGTGATCGATCTGATAAGTAGGATTTGAACCAGCTTAAAAGCAGTTCCTCTGATGCCAGTTAAATGTTCTAATCTCTGCAACAGGATATGGTGGTCAATAGTATCAAAGCAGCGCTAAGATCTAACAAGACAAGTACTAGAAACGAGTCCATGGTCTGTATAATTAACTTGCAGGTCATTAGTAATTTTCACCAGAAGTGGTCTCGGTGCTAATGATATTTTCTAAATCCTGACTGAAAGTCCTCAAATAGATTATTGTTCTGGAGGAAGTCACACAGCTGACTGCACACTGCTTTTCAAGGATCTTAGAGAGAAAAAGAGAAGGTTGGATATTGGTCTATAATTGACTAAAACCTCTGGATCAAGACCCGGGCTTCTTCAGAAGAGGTTTGATTACGGCTACTTTAAATGACTGGCGTACATAGCCTGACAGCAGAGATAAGTTGATCATGTTCAGTAAAGAGGTGCTCAATAACGGTCAAAGCTTTTTTTAAGCTTAGTGAAGTTGGGATGGGATCTAAGAGACAAGTAGAAGGCTTAGATGAGGAAATCAAACAAGTCCAGTTTGTGTGGAGGACCCTGGGAGAGAAAAACTTGGTCAAGTATACATCAGATTTCTTTCAATAGGTCCTATGCTTCCTGTGTCTTTAAGAACTCAAAGCAGTTTCAGTCAAAGGCACAGTGTGACTGATTTTCTCCCTAGCCAGTTATAATCTTCTCGTTCAAAAGAAGCTCATGAAGTCCACTACTACTGAGGGTTGTGGGACAGATGGTTCCAATGGGAGGCTGTGGCAGTACTCCTGCAGCCTTGGCTACATTGCTGAAAAAGAAACCTGGGGTTGTTTCTTTTTGTTTCCTCTATTAACTGGAAGTGAATAATAAGCTGCTCTGTTGCCTTACAGAGAGCAGCTCCTGTAAACTTTCAAACTATCCCCATGCCTGGTCAGGCAGGACTCTTGCAGACCAGTTCTAACATGGCTTCCTTCTCAAATCTTCTTTTTGTTTGCTTTAAACTGGGCGGGTGTGAGGGTTCTGTGATGGACCCAGCTTTCTATGCTTCTACTATCTTCTCTTTTTAGGAGGAGCAACAGAGTCTAGGGATGTTCTACATGAGAGAGTCTGGTAGTACTATCTACCAGACTATATCAGTTTGGAGTAGGACTGAAGTCTGAGCCACTCAAGTATGTTGATGATTAGGTATGGAATTAAAGCTAATGGAATTATATCCTCAAACTTGGCTCTTAGCACTTTCAGATAAACATCTGGTGTTACATGGATTTACCTGATGGAGTGTAGTCCCAGAAGAAAAAATTCAGCGTTAACAAGTAATGGTCTGATAGGGAGGAAGTCTGCTGGTGGACCTGATAAATGTTCTGCTTCAATGCAATGAGGTCAGGACCAGGTCGCTAGGCAGGGATTAAAACAGTAGGTTGGTTCCTGGAACATTCTGACAGACCGACCACCTCTGAATCTAACAGCAGAGATAAAAAAGCAGTACCAAGGTTAGTCACCATCAACGGCCCACATGAATATTAAAGTCACCTACAATAATTACTTTATCAGTTCTCCCAGAACTAAAGCTGATAAAAACTCAGTGAGAACTCAGATGAGAAATTCAGAATATGGACTGGAGCACAGCAATACTCTTTCCTAATAAAAAACTGGTTTTCTCTGTTTTCCATTTAAGATGAGAAAGACTAAGAACCAGGCTTTTCAAAAGATGTATAGTTTAATTTAGGTTTAGGGTTTGATCGAGCAGACTAGAATCAAAAATGGCTGCAACTCCGCCTCGCCGACCTGTATCTCTAGGAATAAAGTGAGGTATTAATATGACTAGGAGTGAGTGGATTCATTCAGGCTGACGTAATCATCTTGACACAACCAGGTTTCAGTAAGACAAAATAAATCAATCCTGGATTTATCTGGACATTTAATTCATTTACTAGTAGCTGTTTAGATGATGATGACCTGGTGTTTAAAAACCACATTTAATTCTCCTGTCCTGATTAACTATTTCAGCAGTGGATTGATTTTTTATTAAATTATTTTGTTCAACTCCCCTTTGTTTACACTGGATTTAACTGGTTTCAGTGGTCGTGGGATGGACACCGTTTCTATGGGGGTTCTGCGTGGTGATCGGCTACTGAGTAGAAGCACAGAGAAGTGTGTTAAACTACAACTCCGCCTCCTGAATTACTCAACCCCAAGGTGTGCTGCTGGGTTGAATAGACTAATAAACTTGGTAATGTTTCTAGAAGTAGAGAACTGCTCCTTCCAGAAGCAGGAATGGATGCAGACCTCTCCTCATCAGACCAGGTTTTCCCAGAAGCTTCTCCAATTATCGATGAAACCCACACATCATTAACTGGACACCACCTCGACAGCCGGTGGTGGAAGGATGACATGCGACTAAACGTCAAACAGATGTTTGTCAAGGAGGGGACCAGAGAAAACTGCGGAGTCCGACATTGTTTTTTGTAGCTTTCGCAATAATAATCGATTCCATCGTAAGCACTTTGTGACCCCTCCGATTGGCGTAGCCCGGATTGTCATTTACGCCAGCTGGGACAATAATACGTCCCATATTACGCTCATCTCATAGCCAGCAGTTTCAAATAGGGATTCAACGCCGGCTCGCTTCTGGTCTCCGGATACACATTTATTCTATAGTTTGCGCGTTATCGCTAATTTCACGCTTGAGAAGAATAGAGCTGCCAATAACCTGGGGTTGGCTTCTCTGGCCGGTTGTGTCGCTGAGTGCAGAAACTTGTTAGAAACGTGATGGTCGGTGGTGAGCAGCGGGCTGTTTAAAACTGCGCAACCTTCTGGACAGTCACCCACTCTCCCGGGCCGCCCGGGAGTTGTCAGGGGGCAAGCTAGAGCTACGGCTTAGGTCTGGCTCGCGCGTCCGCCAGCTGCTGGCTAACCACAGAAGCATAACTAGACTTTGGATGGTCTTTTGAACCGGGCTGCTAACTCGCTAAACCTACGCCTCCCAAAGCATCGAATTCATGCTACACTTCTTACACGTACCATTGTCACTAAAGGGGCAGAGGAATAGCTGAGCATAGACACTGAGCAGAGAAAGCAGGAGAAGGAAGAGGAGAAAGCCGCTTATTCTCATTTAAGACTATGACTGCTAAGCTAGGCTATGGAAGCTGGTTGACTAGCCGAAAAAGCAGCTGGAGAAAAGCTTTGTGACGGCGAGGAAAAGTCTAGGGAAGTTTTAGAGTGCTTGATAGGATTAGTACACTTCTACAAATGTCGCAGCGGGACATTAACCACTGTGGATTAAGACAGTAACAAAACTATTATTGTGCTTGAACGGCTCAGAGTGCTGTAAGGAAAACAACAGAGTAGCAAGCGGCTGAGGCGGAAATGATGCAATAAACACCGTTTCCAGAGGTGTTGGCTCGGCCTTGCAACAATCAGAGTCTTACAACGCCACCAGAAACATGAATGGCTATCATCTGAGAAGTTTGTGTTGGTAACTCAGCTGCTAACTTCGGCTATCCCAGCTAACTGGCTAACTGTCAGACTGTGGTTGTAATGTGTGCTGGTGTATTTCATACCTCTACAGCAGCAGGAACTGGTTTATGCTAATTTTCAGACCCACCTGTAGCACATAAGTGGAGTATAAAATAATGGACCTTTCTTGCTGTGGAACCCATTCTGTAACCTCTGAGTATTTTCCAGGACCCTGGCACTACCTGGCATTCAAGTGCTAAAGGCTTAGGATTTCCTGACTGGCCGTCTGTGTTGGTTAATTTGTTGATGAATTTCAATTCCAATTGAATCAGGATTTTGTTTCTGTGGTTTCCTCCTATAGGTTGCTTGGTGTCCATTTTACAATGAGAGAGGAGCTTTCACATAGAGACTTAAATAAAAGTAAAAATAAAGCGGGATTAACATTATAAGTAAGTTAAAAGAATGTCTTGTCTCAGTTAGCTTGTTGGATGGGGAGGGACCAGTAGGTGCACCCCACTGGACCTTCAACAAAGATCACAAAAAGCCTCCAGCTGGTCCCAGGGTACTCTCTCTACTCTTCTTCAGTGCTTCAGTCAGTCCAAGTTCCTACAGTGTTCATCCTCTCCACTGCATCTCTGTTCTCCCACTCCCACACATACTGGGAGGGAGGAAAGCTGACAATGACCCAGAGACAGAGACATGCTATCCACCGCATGAGCCAGGCGCCTCACCAGCGCGAAGAACCGCTCTCAGAATCTTCATTCTGCTCCAGATACTGACTGAAAGGGGCTGATACCTGCCTCTGAATGGCCTCCTCGGGACCCGACACCTCATGGCATGAAGAACAGCCTTTGCAGGAACAGAACAGCTCTGCATCCTGCCTCAAGACCATCTTGGCGTCTCCCTCTCTCTACTCCTTTGCCCTGAAATATGTAGGACAGCTCCTCTGCAAGGGCACAGAGACTATGCTGTGAGAAGAAGGAGGCGACAGACAGAGAGAGACAGAAGATGGAGCCATATCAGCCAGACCAGAGATGTCCACAGGCGACCAAAGGCTGTCACAGATGTCCAAAAAGAGTCACTGGTGATAGAAGTAGGTCAAGCAGAGATCAGCAGCAGATCCAGACAGAACCTGCAGCTATCTCTCCATCATGTCAGAAGACATTGATATACTGTATACCCATCTGCAGATATTAAAGAGGTTTGATGATTAGGCTAAATTAAATGGCCTGGGTTTGAGTCTTCAATCAGCAAACTGAATAATACTAGTAAAGATATCAGTAAAACGTTAAACCAACTTGGAATATTAAATTACTCACAATCTTCTCTGATGCCTCTCAAACTCTCAACTGCAGGAAACGCCACCAAACCTAAACCAAATTTTGGTAACAGCCTAATTCTTAATTTGGTCTAGATAACCACCACTGAATTTAACTGGTCACATTGAATTAATTAATCAGATATTCATCCTTTGAACTTTGCCTTTGTTTAATCATTCATTCCATTTTTGTCACATTGAGTCAATGTCATGTATCTTCCATCAATCTTCCTTTATCCTAGTTTTTATTTTCTATTTTATTATTTCTGTTAGTAGCCTGGTCATTTAGTTTGTCAAACTAATCATTTATTATTAGTTATTTTCTGTGACAGTAGTAGTCTGGTTATAGTTTGTCAAATAAACTTCTCATTTATAAAGAACTTGGTTATTTGATTTGTGTGTGTATATAAAGTAATTGAATCACTGTACACTAGGTCAAGAACTCTGTAGCACCCTGAGATTAAGAGACTCTATTAATTAATGTCAAATTCACAAGTTTTCCCTGTTTTAGCAAAACTGGGTGGCGCCCTGATAATTTCTACTATAAAAGGCAATTTTTGGTTCATGATCAATAACTTAAAGATATTGTTTAAAAATACATAATTTGATATTAATTAATGATTGACTAATCTGCTCTACACTATTTATGCTACAATGTAGTGAAATAGTTTCTGTTAAATAGTTTAGTCATGTAGTTTGGTCAAATAAACATAAAGAAGTTGGTTATTTGATTTGTGTGTGTCTATAAAGCAGAATTGAATCACTGGACACGAGGTCCAAGAATCTCAAAAGCTGCTTTAGGTTAAGAGACCCTATCATATCAAATCTGCAAGTTTTCCCGTTTCCAAAAAAACTGGATGGTGTCTGTGTGGAATCAATAACTTAAGAGTGATTGATTATAAATACTGATGTTATACAAATGAATGAGTGATTATTCATGTGCTTCAGGGAGCGTCTTTGTGCTCAGTGATCCCTGTCAGCTTCTGCTCTGCACTCATCAGCCTGTCACTGCCTCCACTGACCAGTTGTTCACTGCTCTTGTAGTCATTTCTGCAGTATTGAGCTGCTCCCTCTGCAGGAGCTTACTGACCCCCTACAAAAATAAG